>BQNB010066324.1:0-26600 GCA_026074375.1 Tanacetum coccineum
CTTTATGTTGTAGATTCTTTAGGATTGTTACAACACATACATGAAGTATCTGTTACAACTTAGGGTTCCTTTGGTAGGACGTAATGAAATATCAAATGAATGGAAAAAACGACGTAATGGAATAAATAGTGTAATGTAATGATTCATTACCGTTATTAACTATGTTTGGTTTGTATGATAAGACGTAATGAAATCGATAATAAAAAGACTAAAATGACACATTGATGATAGAAAGTTTATTTAACGTGGTTAGTTAATGATGAAATTTTATGTAATTTTGGTTCCATTACAGGATGTAATGAAAAAAAAGTAAGGAACCCTTAAGAAATGGTTTTGGTGTAATGAGTCATTCTTTGTAATGAATCATTACATTCTATTAATGTAAACAAACATTTTTCCATTCTATGATACTAATAATCTTTTTCATTCATACTTTAATTAGAACATATCAAATACTATGTAAGTATAAACTTTGTCTTTCCTACCTTTCCATCTTTCCAACTGCGAACCGTCACATGAACCCCTGTT
This sequence comes from Tanacetum coccineum, assembly GCA_026074375.1. Lineage (NCBI taxonomy): Eukaryota > Viridiplantae > Streptophyta > Magnoliopsida > Asterales > Asteraceae > Tanacetum > Tanacetum coccineum. The sequence continues at coordinate 529 of BQNB010066324.1, forward strand.
TTCAATTGCGAACTCCTCTTTTTTGAACTTTCTTTTAGCACACTTTTGAACTATCTTGTTATTTATGTTTCTTACCCGACGGTCCGACACCCGAATCACCATTGAATTCATTTTTCGAACCTTCACTTTAAAACTCCTTTTAAACTCACAAAATTATTTTTCATAAATCTTCTTCGTTACATCACCTGACCTTTAATAATTTTCCATTCATCTTGTGATTTGCCGGAAGAAAATAATAATAATCATATACAGTACAAGTTTGTAATGAGGTGGGTTATTCGCGCTTCGCCGCGGGGCGCGTGGAACTAACGCTGCAACGGACCGATAACCCCAAAGGCCATTTTTGTAAATTGTTAAAAAAAATTAAGTTAACGATCGTTAAGTAACGACCGACCCCAAGGACTATTTTCGTAAGATGTAAAAAAAATTAAACTAACGGTCGTTACTTAACAACCGTTAGTGGGGAGGGGGTATTTTGTAATTTCTTTTAAAATGAGGATAGTTTCGTAATTTGACCCATAGTGCGACGAGCTATTTCGTAAATACCCGAGGGGCTATTTCGTAAATACCGGCGGGTTGTGGGCGGGTTTTCGTGTCGGGCGGGCGGGTTGCAGGTCGAGTAAACAAGACGGGTTGTGTGGAGGCGGTTTTCAGGTCGGGCGGGTGGGTTTTCCGGGTCGGGTCGACCCGGCGTTTTGCGAACGGTTATCCTGATAATTATATAGATTTATAATTACCTTTCAAAAAATCAAAATCTCTCGTATACAATTACTCCCTCCGTCTCAAAATTATAGTCCACATTTTCTTTTTTGGTTGTCCCAAATTAATTGTCCACTTTCAAATATAGATATGAAAGTTAGATTAAGTTTACCATATCATCCTCACTTGAGGTAATAATTACAAACTTTAAAGAAGTTATAAATTAATTAGTTAAGGGTAAAACTGTCATTGTGCAAAAAGTAAGAGAAAGAAAGCTGTAATGATGATGTTTTTCTTATACTGCGTGTTTTTTATCGGTGGACTATAATTTTGTAACGGAAGGAGTATTTTTTTTTTTAATTTTAAACATCGTGTTTTTTACTCTTAGACGTTAAACTAAGGGTGAGCAGGATTCAGGTTTCACCCGAAAAAACAGAAACCGAAATCGAATCGAAAAAATCAAAAATCAAAAACCGAAAACCAAACCGAATAACTTGAATTACATACTTTTGATTATTTATTTACTTAATTATATGGATTTTCAGCTTAAAAAAATTAAGCTAAAAAATCTTATATCTATATTATGAAATAGTTTCAAAGTTTTTTTTTTATTTTATAAAAATATATAAAAAATATATATATTTATGTGAACTCGGATTTTATTTTGTCAAAACCATATTCAAATCGAAAACTGAATATTTAATTCGGTTTTACCCAAAGATTTTTTTAACCGAACCGAATGACCTGATAACCGAACAGATGAACACGCCTACCTTAAATACAATTATATCATGCAGGATTTTAAATATTTAATTAAGATCAAGAACTTAATTGTGTTAAGAAAGTTTAATTCTGTAGCTTATTTTGGTATGTAAGTGAAATCACAATTCACTGATACAAGACGACTTGTATAACAAATTTACTCTCACCCTTTTTAGTCCATGAGAGAGGTTATATTAGAAACTCTCCCTTTCTTGAATACGGGGGGACTAATCCTACCTATCAATCTAAAAAGATCCGGAGGCTGAGATTAAAACCCACTTATTAACGAAAAAAAAAAAAAAAATAAAAAAAGCGGAGGGGTATGTTGGTCATTTAACCCCCCACAACCACCCACACCTCCAACCACCGATCATTATTCACGCAGTCATCTCAGTTTCAAACACACACACTAAACAAACACACACACTACAACGATCAAAACACACATTAAAAACATACACAAACACATTAGATCTGAATCTATCATCACGAACATCTATCGATCGATCATCTCCTCCGTAAATCGAGTATCTCCTTCATCAGGTAAAAGTTCATCCGATCTGTTTTTATTTATCTTTTTTTAGCTTATTGATGTGAATAAGCTTATAATTCAGCTTATCCTTTTATAGCTTATTTGACGAATTATGTGAATTTATCGTGTTGAATGATAAGTTAACTTATTAGGTGATTGATGTGAATAAGCTTATGAATTATCATCATCTGAATTTATTATGCTGAATTATAAGCTAACTTATTAGCTTATTTTTATGAATTTTCAGGTTTTGTGGCTTAATCTACGTTGAACAGATATAGTATGACATGTTAGTGAAAAATCATATATGATAAGTTGCTTGAACAAAGTGTAAAAACTTATGTAATATATGATATATGATATAAATTAGGTTTTAAGCATTTATAATATATCATATATGATAATGTGCTTGAAAATAAATTACAAAGAGTTTGTGATCGCCTGTGAGTAATTAAAAGTTAGTTTTGTGTATAATATCATATATGATAATGTGCTTGAAACTAAAATCAAATCTTTTTATTTGTGTAGAGAAAGCTGTTTTTAATGCATTTTGCACAAGAAATGAAAATACACAAGATATGGCTGAGTTTTGTAACAAAGATCTTGACATATGACATACATATCCACAGCGAGAAGATGAGCGGCGAGGCACATGCGTTTGCAAAGAAGGACAAGTTGTTGGTAGGATAATCAAGTAGTGTAGGTTGACAAGTTGTTGGTGGTACCGTAGTATGTACCACATTTTGGGGATCTAACTTGTTGATCATGGTAAAACAATGTAATGCTACTAATTCGTTGATCATGGATTAACAATGTAATGCTACTAATTCATCGTATTTTATTATGAAATGAATACGGATGTATCTTTTGGTTAAATGTCTTGTCTTGTTGAACTTCTTATTGAACAAATAAATAATCACTTGTGTGTTTTTGACATTTCACAACAAGCTAAAATGTAATACCAGTATATCATATATGATATACAGGAGTTAAAATAAATAAAACATCACTCATTCACAAAATAAAAGATCTTTATAACATTATCATACATGATACTCCAAAATCAAATATGTTATCATGTATAATATATGTAACGGGTAAACCCATGTAAAAACAAAAGATCCAACACTTGGTTCACAAAATATAAAAGAGTACTTTTTAACAATATCATATATGATAATTCAAATAGAAAGTAAGCCTAATGTAAAATCAAATATGATATACATATGATATCATATATGATAAAAACTTATTCATAATCAAAAGACACAAAAACAAAGTCTACTGATTTCATGATTAAACCAAAACCATTTTATTATCAAAACTACTGTTCTTCTTCTTCAATCAATTCTTCTTCTTCAATCAATTCTTCTTCATTTTCAACCAAATCTATTTTTTCTAGAACTTCCTCCTGGGCCACCACGACTTCAGCTTGATCCTTAAACATACCTGTGCACATTTCAATCTCTGAAAAAATAAAAGAATAAATAAACCGTCACCTGAAAAAAATAAAATATCATTGATGTATTTCAATTATATACGTATAATACTAAAGTATAAGAGATTCACTAGAAATCCTTGAGGACAAAGATTAAAAGAAAATTCTACACAAAATATCGTACATTAAACCGGTAAGTGTTCACCGGGTCGTTTATACCATAAGAATTATGAATTGAGACTCCTTTTTTGTTTGGACAATGATTTGAATGGTTCTAAGATCTTTGATTTCAAAAACTAAATCCTACTAGTGAGCAAATAAAGGCACATAAAATTCATTTACAAGCAAAATGCATAAAAACGTTAACGGGAAACGTAAAAACGTACACTTAAATCTAAATTGAGCACAAATAAACCAAAAAGGGCCAAAATAATTTTCCTAGATGCTAAAAGACTAAAAATAATTTTTAGAAAAAGAAATTTATTTTTTGGATTTTTATTTTATTTATTATGATTTTTTAAAGTTTAAGAACTAACTAAATGCACAAAAATTACTAAACCTTAAGCTAAAAATCCTAGAAAAATTCTAAAAGTGGCTTATGATAAGAAGGAAGCAGGAAAATTACTAGCTTAAAAATTGCTAAAACAAATAAGCTCAGAAAAATCAAAGAAGCTCTCGAAATGCTTATTATGGTAAAGGACCAAAAAGCTTTTAAAAGTTTATTGTTTGCACCCTAAGACGTAAAAGTCCCATGGGCGCAGTTGTGTGGTGAGTGTGTATAAAAGAGGGTTGAACAAGGTTGAGGTCTTGGGTTCGAGCCTTGCTCACCCAAGATTTCCCTTGTTCCCCTTTTTTTTTTGAAAAACTTTTTGAAACAAACTTGTTGATACAAAAGTTGGATGTACCTAGATCAGGCCCGAATTAGGTATAATTCGGGTTGCTTGGCTCCGGCTCTTGCACCAAGTGAATCTTGATTGTGAGACCTGCGCACTAAGAGAGAAAGCACCGTTAGGCTTACCGTGGGATTGTCTCCCACGATTAGACTCCGGCGTGAGAGTAAGTAATCGGTTTATTGGGTTAATCGGTGATATTGGTGTGAAGTGTGTTTTGGGTTCTAAGGAGCGTAGAACTTACTGTGTGACATGGGTGAAGACGAGGGTTCCTTATTTAGGGGTAAAACCCTAAAGACCTTTTGTTCCATAATTAATATACCGCATATACATTAATTACCTCATAAGTAATGGTCTTTTTAATTATGGGATAAGTACAGTCATATTAAAATTTTCTCATTAAATGGTTATAAGTAGAGTTCAAAGTATGACTTTTGGTCAACGACCAGCGCCATGATGGCGCTATGTTCTAGCGGACCGCGGGCCCAGACGTGGTCCGTGACCAAGACCCGTGGCCAGTAGCGATAGTAAATGGATTGGCCATATTCGTAGAAATGTGGTCGGGACCATAATATGGAGTCAACCATGTCCCAGTTAGTTTGATATGGTTCTTGACCATGTTATGCTAGACTTATGGGTGTTGGGTGAGTGTGTGATTGAGGGGGGGGGGTGGTGTTAGGGTTATACGTCTTCAGCAAGTAAGCTCATAATCATATAAATAGATCGGGTCATACTATACGGTTACATGTCCCCCAGTCTAGTATGTTGACTGCGTTGCAGCACTTGTCGTGCGCGGGGAATATTTCTAGACTCAAGTTCTTTATAGGACACGTGCTAATTGTGCATTACAATTGGGCCGTTACCCTATATATATTTGTTTGGTGATGGAGCTCATATGCTTGGGTTTCCCATGTCCGACGGTAAGGACCACGTAAGATAGAACATTTTTTCTAAGTCGGGGTAATCATTAAGCATTGGCCAGGTACCATTTCGTTCTCCTTTAAGTGAGGATGATAGAATTCACTAAGAGCGGAGAGATATCCTTATATTTGTGGATTATTTCATCGTCTTGCTGCGGACGTGTTGTACCGTCTTTGCGGTGGTGGAGCGTCGTTCCGTCTTTAAAGGGTGGACGTTTTCGTCCCGTCTTTTAAGTGTGCGGACGTTTCGTCGTCTTGCTGCGGAATTTAATCCATCTTGCGTGCGGTCGTGTTGTCGTCTTGCAGTCGGACGAGTCAGTCGTCTTTAAAAGGAAGTGGACAGTTTTGCTTGTCCGGTCTGTTAGAGTGCGGCGTTTCGTTTGTCTTGCGCGACATTTAATCGTCTTGCGCGACGTGTTTTCCGCCGTCTTGTGCGGATCACAGCGTCGTCCTGTCTTTAAAAGGGTGGACCGTTTTCGTTCAGTCTTTAAGAGTGCACAGACGGTTCGTTTTCCGTCTTGCGCGGTGAATTTAAATCCGTCTTGCGCGGATAGCCATCCGTCAGTGCGGGGTATCGTTATCCGTCCCATGGTGGGATATGTCATATGTCTTAGTATTTATGCGACTACAAGATATATTTGTGTGGAGTGTATGGGTTGAACTTACAAATTACATGCGGGCCGTTTACCGGCAATTACCATATCTAGAATGTCAATTGTTTTAACTCCGAAGTTGTTAAAACATGCACGGTGTGCGTAGGGTAACTGCGCGCCTGTAGGGAATGAGACTCGCGTAGACTACTCCAACGTTCTTGAAAGAAAGGCTGTTTATCAATGATACGTGATCCGATGTGATGGGTTTGCAACCCTCTTAATCAACGAGCTCAAATTAGTAGGTTCACTCAATCCTTTTCTCCTCGTGGGAGTATTATAGGTGCATGCATGCCGTAAGGCCAAGAGTTATCCAAGCTAGGTAAAGTATATAAGTTTATCGTAAATTAATCATATTTAAAAACACATAATTGTAAGAATTTGATTGGGCCGCGGAGCTAGCTAGGCACGCGCTATTTTATTAATTCTTGCCATGTTATTCTATTTTAAAAGAAATAGGAATACATACTCCAAACAATACAAAAATACACATGAACATTTAAAGGGCAGCGCTTATAATAGCGAGGAGTCCCTGCGGTAGGCCGTTGGCCCTGTTTAAAGGTGGCACGCTTGAGGTTGTCGTTGTTTCCCTTTGCGGGGTAGAGATTCCCGAGCGTCTTGATGCGGATATCTAATCCGTCAATCCGTCTTTTGGAGAGGGACCTAAAATTTATGAATAAGATAGGGCGGACAAGATTTTCGGACGTACGAAAAGTAATAAATATGATAGCGCGACGGAGACGAGGGCAGCGACATAATATGGCTAAAATCTTTTTATTTAAAAGAAACAATATTGGTAATATCTTGTTACCAATTTAAAAAAAAAAGATATGTAATCTTTATTTCATGGAAAAAATAGTGGTAATATCCTGTTACCAATTGAAAAAGATATGTAAAATCTCTTTATATCCGGAGATATTTGGGAGAATCGCATGAAGTTTATTGTTTTGGTAAAACAATTTGTTACACCTAAATACCTAATAGAATGTGCAGTATGTAAAAGACAAAAATGTTTATGTTATTAATTTGTTGGTGGCGGACCATAATTTGTTGGGCGCGGACATAAGTTGTTGGGCGTTGACCAAAATATATAATTATAGATGTGGGCGCGACATAATTTGTTGGGCGTACCAAAATTATATAAATAAGATGGGCGCGACATAATCTTTTGGGCGCGACATAATTTGTTGGTAATATATTAACACATTACACAGATGGCGTATTGTGAATTCGGATAATATATATCCGAATATTGTTGATTCGGTAAATCAGTTTTTCTTTTAAATTGACGCATGACAAAATGCCTTATCGAAAAGCAAAATTAATAAGAAAGGATTTTAGAGTTACGACTTTTGGTTTGATTTATTGCTTTTTGATAATTGAGAGCACGAAACATAGTTTCTTCATGTCCACGTGGATGGCGCCTTTTGTTGATACAAAAGTTGGATGTACCTAGATCAGGCCCGTATTAGGTATAATTCGGGTTGCTTGGCTCCGGATTCTTGCCCAAGTGAATTCTTGATTGTGAACTGCGCACTAAGAGAGAATTGCACCGTTAGGCTTTCGTGGGATTGTCTCCACGATTAGACTTCGGCGTGAGAGTAAGTAATCGGTTTATGGTTATAATAGGTGATTATTGGTATGGAGAGTGTTTAGGGTTCTTAGAGCGTAGAACATACCTGTGAATGGAAGACGAGGGTCTCCTTATATAGGGGTAAAACCCTAAGACCTTTCGTTGTCCTATAATTTTAATATAACCGATATACATGTAATTACCTCATAAGTATACGGTCATATTAATTATGTGGTAAGTACAGTCATATTAATTATTCATTAAATGGTCATAAGTAGAGTAAAAGTTTGACTCCTTGTCAAGACAGGCGCATGTGGCGCTATGTTATAGCGGACCCGCGGGCCCTAGACAGGGGTACACGTGACCAGACCGCTGCTGGTCCTTAGTACGATAAGTAAATGGAATTGGACCTCTTAATCGTTTTCGAAAATGGGTCAGGGTCATTACTTTGGGTCAACAAAACTTATTATACAAACTTATAATTAGCTACTTTTGTGAAGATGGATTTTTTAAAAACTTTAAATCAATAGACAGAATTTGAGATAAAAAATAACTCAGAAAAATTAAAGGAATTTATGAGCTTTTTCACTAAACCTTTTAGAATCTACTTATAAGATCAAATAAGCTCAGCCACAAACAATATGATATTATCTCTATATAAACAAAACTAATATAGCCAGAAGGACATGAACCAATATTAAAACAAAACAATATAGCTAGACTGGAAAAGCCAACTAAGCATTTTTCTCACAAAAACAGTTTTACCAAATAGTTACTTATAGGGCACTTTTGAGCTTATTTTTAAGTAAGCAAACAGATCCTTATAGCTATAAGACCTATACCATTTGGTAAACTATATAGAATTGATCTAATCTATCTTGTAAAAAATATTTTGAAAAGTCTATTTAATCTAGAAAAATCTATTTGAAAAGGGTGGTATAGTTAGCATTATTCCTATTTTTGGTTTTTAAAGTTTATTATGAAAAGACTAAGGCTAACAAACATTGAAGATCTAAAACAGTTTTGAAATTAGCTTTTAAACTTGAAATAAGCCCTAACTAATTTATATTGGCCTACAAACTAGTTGTGCTCTAAGTTTGAAAGGCTAAATCCTAATTAAGCTACCTGAATTTTGAGGTTTAAAATGGACTTTTGGTTGTTTTTACTTGCTGATGCATTTGACACAATATTGACCAAAACACAAAACCAGTTAATGCAACCTTAAGAACTTGGCTTCTTTATCAAATAAACACCAAAATATAAACAACTTGATCAACAAAAGTAACTAGAACAAATTTGAGCTTAAAATGATTATGAACCTGAGGTATTGACCTCAGATTTCAAGTAATCAACTAAAATTCCTTTTAAAACTTGATTTGGCTAAACTAGAACCTTAAATCCTAACTTATAAAATTTAAAATGATGTTTTAAATCAATCTAAAGAACAAAAAGGATCCTGACAGTATTAACTTATGTTAATACTGCCTTGAGCCAAACACCCCTTTAGAAAATTTAAACTCATTTTTAGCTTATAATAATAAGAAATAAGGCTCAAACTAAACAATAACTACCTATGATGTTACGAATCTACTATTAGACCTAATGAACAAATATCATTAATCAAATAAGCTACAGCTACAAGCTAATTAACTATGCTAATATTTTTTGTTTTTACAACTGTTTTATAACAATAATATGAAAATTAAAGATCTAAACTAACAAATAACTATATTAAGCATTAAACAACTATATTAAGCAACAATAAGCTAATCCAAACAACTATAAGCTAACATTAAGCATAAATAAGCTAAAGTATAATTTTAAGCTATAGAAGTAAAAAGAAACTTTACTCATGCCATTGCACAAACAAGGAGCTTTTAAATAAATTTGGCTCCAAGAGCTAATCACAACGTGCTCTAGCTTATCAGAGATAAGCTAGTAAGGTCCTAGAAGCCCTTCCACAACTGGCTTCCCTTCCAAATAAGCTGAGGTACATTTAGGGAGATATTTGAGTAACAATAAGCTCAATTAAGCTTTGAGAGTTTAACTGAGTGTAAACAAGCTAGCTTATTAGTTATTATGACAGCTTATTGAGCTTATTTGAATATAAAAGAGCTTGATTAAACCATAATGCATTTAAGTGAAAACATGAATTGCAAATTGAACTATAATGAAAACAAAACTTTATTATTGATATAATAAAACTTGAGTACAAGCATTATGTAAAGGAAATTACATTAATAATCTAAAAAACAATAGCTAAAACTAATTAGCGGCTACACCTATTCTAGATGAGCTCTGAGAGTGAGGTAAGCTTCCTTTATATAGCAAGAGAGGAAGTGTGTTCTAGCTTGTTGAAGAGGACGCTCCCTTTAATCATGCCCCTTCATTCTCTAACTGAATTAGGAAAAAAAGAAAAATTTTACCCGCCCCCCTGGATTAAGAAGCCTTGGAGATAAGAAATTGTGTCACACGTATTGCAGCGAGTTCAATCCAAATCATTAGGAACTTGATTGTGCTTCTTATTCCAACTAATTTTAGTGTAAAATCCCTCAATTGTTGTGTTACTTATAGAGGAGGCGCAATGTATCATGTCTTTGTGTCACTTTCAACAATCATGCCTTAGGTGACGGTTTTTGTGCTTGCTAACGATGGAGCTTGCCACTAAGAAATCTTTGAGTCATGTAAGGACGAGCTTCTAGAAGAGTAAATTGCATTTTAAATGGGGTTAATGTTATGGTGTAGACTAGAGTATGCAGGGTGAAAATTAAGGGACGGGGATGAATAGTAAAACCATATTCGCGGGGCCTTTTTATATATCTTTGTTTTGAGTTTGATTGACCAAGTTGACGCATGGAGCTTTTAAAGGGAAATTGGGACCACAGTTTAGGTATGTGGCTTGGTTAAAAATGGTTTTGGTTGTGGTTAGATAATAAGACTTAACGACCGTATAGTCCCTCAGTTAAACAAAGGACTAACTGTGTAAAGGGTTTTTGGTATTTTTGTTGAAAAATGATTTAACCATTAAGGACCTTTTGTGTAATGTTCAAGGGTTTAGGTCTTTATCATGAGTTGACCAAGTTGATCCATAGTGTTGACTTGTAGTTGACTTAAAACTTTGATAAACTCCTCGGCTCTTGTTACACATGTCCGTCCTCAAGTGTCGTTTATTCTGCCTAGTTTTTGCATCTTTTCTGTGATTTCTTGCAATAGTTCTGATACCTACACATTCACAAAAGACAAAATACACATATACAAGCATAATTGATTCATTTTTCATTTTTTAGGGTCATTTTTGGTACAAAACAGATATGTGATTTCTCACGTATCAAAAATTCTCCAAACTAAATGATTGTCGTGTCCTCACGCAATGTTATATGCTCAAAAAGCCAAAACATCCAAAACCTCCCCAAACTAATTCCTTTGAAAAGTATCAAAAGGTCTTTTGTGTGAAAGTTAAGAAATACACAAGTTTAAAAAACACGCCATATTTCCTATTTACAAAAGTTGATTTTCCATTTTAAATATATCATTATTTTACAACTTAACATACCATATTCATTGTGTGACATAATGTATTATACATTATTCATGATAACTCAGTGAGGATCACGGAACAAACACACAAAAGAGACCAAAGGATAAAGTTTATCCGGTCCCAGAACTTTGCACTTCTCCAAGCCAAGCTTAAAAACGAAGATCATTGTAAAATATGAAGTTATGATCTAACACTACTCATAAAAGCTAAAATGTGTATTACTTTTCCTCCCTATACCTAAGTATTTTGTATCTCAATATTTTATTACATTCATATACCCAAAAGACTCTTTAAGTACTTATTTCGATACTTAATAATTCTAAAAATAAAGCGTAACGGTTAAAACGCAATAATTAGTTCCTAGCCCTTTTCAAAAGATCAAATTTCAGTCAAAATGAGTCCAATCGATGCGATCAAAATTTAGACTTTTATTAGGTATACTTTAAGTCCTATGTCAGCCATTGCATGTACATATGACCCTATAGGCTCTTAAGACATAAATGTACCAATCTTATTTTGCACATATACCCTAAGGCTCTTTAAGGTACAAACGATGACAAAATTAAGCAACATTAATCCATTCCATATACCTATAGGCTCTTTAAGGGATAAGCAAAATATTTATCATTGATACATATAATATGCCAAAAATTAAGTATTCCTGATGTAATTATCTTAATCACAAAGGAACTAAAGAAAACTTTTATGAACTAATTATTAACCAAAAAACCGCACAACTCTATTTATTAAACAATTATTTATAAAGGTAAAACAAGCTAATGGGAGAAAAAGCCACAATTAACACTTATGAGCCTTAAAGAAATCCAACTATTTTACGTTTAGCATCAAAACTTATAAACTCTATCATCTCTTGTTCTTCACAATTTAAAATTTCTAATAAAGAAACTCGTGAATACATAGCCTAATAAATCGATCTTTGCATATTTAAAATCAAATATGGGAACTTGCAAAGTCATGACCTTTTCAAGCTAGACTTGCTTTTTAGCTCCTTGTATAAAAGATTAGCAAATTTCAATCTATTTATGTTAAGGTGAAAGCTAAGATATAAAACCGGTCGGGTCAAAATTTACTTTTGTTCTTACCAACAGAAAGCCTACATTCGTTTCAAAACACTTATTATTTTTATCAACTAATTTATATTTTTCATCATTTTCTACACATTTTTTTTGAATATATATAAAATTTTAAAATTTTTGCAGGAAAACGGGGTACGTGAGAACAACGGGCAAAAGTAAGTAAGATCATATCGAAGATATACTACCCCATACTAAAAATAAACATTGTCCTTAATGTTTTGTAGTCTAAGGCTTATAACCCCATACTAGAACTCAAAAAGTCGAATGCATAATCCGAGCATGGAGAAAGTATCACAAAAATCTTAAGCCGTTTATCAAGTATGCTAAAAGATAGATGTTAGTCGATAATAATCTAGGATATCGGATTTCCCCAAACTAATGGCAAGCAAAGGCTAGGAAGCTCGAGTGGACCGGGACAAAACACCGAACACGAGAGTCTTCAGAAAATTTTAGGTCAATCCTACAAAAAATCACAAGCACAAACAACAAGAATCGGAAGAGTACAAGCCTCCTCACATCACAATAGAAATAAGAAAGAATAAAAATGGATAAGCATGGGGTGCCTCCCACGAAGCGCTTGTTTAAGGTCACTAAGCTTGACCCAATCCCCGAATTCATTTGTCCTTGGGGAAGGTTTGGAGATCCAGGACAACCAATTGTGGTACGTCCCCTCCAAAGTAGTGCTTAATTCTATGACCGTTCACCTTGAAGTTTGGCCTGGAGTTTTGGGATAACTCGACGGTGCCATATGGAAAGACATGGGCAATGGTGAACGGTCCGGACCAACGGGGATTTGAAACTTTCCAAGAGAAATCTTCAATCTAGTGTTAAGAGGAGGACTTTGTCATACGACTTGAAAAACTCGGTTTTTGATCTTTGAGTCATGGATCCTCTTTGTTTTCTCTTTATAGATCAAAGAGTTTTCATAGGCATGATCACAAAGTTCATTTAATTCATTGAGTTGAACTTTACGATGATCACCCGCGGTCTTAAGGTCAAAGTTTGCATGCTTCAAGGCCCAGTAGGCTTTGTGCTCGAGCTCGATCGGTAGATGACATGCCTTTCTGTACACGAGCTTGTATGGAGTACACCCGATGGGTGTTTTGTAAGTGGTACGGAAGGCCCAAAGTTAGTCATTACTTTTATTCCGACAAGAGGACGGTTCATAGCCTTCGATACTTTCAAGAATTCGTTTCAAGCCACGATTGGATACCTCAACTTGCCCACTTGTTTGTGGGTGATACGCGGTGGAGAGACGGTGAGTAACTCCGTATTTAAGCATGACCTTTGCAAATGATCATTGCAAAAATGGGTTCCTGACTCATCACTTATGATAGCAAAGGAGGGGCCACAGTAATAGGGCTGAAGAGAGATTTAAGAGTTTGCAAAACAATGCGGCGTCATTGGTGGGAGCGCTTTCGCGTCAATAATTTTGTCTATAAGTCGACAGCACGAGTATATATTTGTTCCCTCGTGAAGATGGAACGGCCCCATGAAATCGATGCCCCACGTCAAAGATTTCGCAAACTTTGATGGAATTTTCAACGCATTATCACGTTGCAAATTCTTCCTTAAAGCTGACAAGTAGTACATCGGGTTTGACCAAGTCATGGGCATCTCGGTAAATTGTGAGCCAATAAAATCCTGAGCAAAAACTTTTTTGGCGGTGTAGTTGGCACCGTAATGTCCCGGGTGGGTCCACTATGGCAAGCTGTGAGTATGTCAACAGCTTCTTGGCCTGAAACACACCGCCGGATCACTTGATCCGCACATATTTTGAACAAATAGGGGTCGTCCCAAAAGTAGTGTTTAACATCCTTGAAAAACTTGTTCTTTTGTTTGGACGACATCCCTTTAACAATGAAATTCCCCGCGTGGTAATTTGCAAAATCGGCAAACCAAGGGGTACTTGAGTCACCACGAAAATTCACCATATTAAGTGTCTCGAGGGGAAACTTTTCATTTATCTCCTTTGGGTCGAGCACATTTTCATAAGGATTTTCTAATCAGGAAAGATGATCGGCTGCGAGATTCTCGGCTCCTTTTGTGTCAATTACTTTGAATTTGAACTCTTGAAGGAGGAGAACCCACCGGAGCAATCTCGCCTTGTAATCTTTTTTAGCAAAGAGATATTTTAGGGCGGAGTGATTCGTATACACAATGCTTTTGTTCAAGATGAGGTAAGACCGGAATTTTTCGAAGGCATACACCACAGCTAACATTTCTTTCTCCGTCGTGGTATAATGCGATTCCGCCTCGTTCATTGTTTTACTAGCATAGTGTATAGGCCTAAAATGCTTTTCATGATGTTGCCCCAAGACTGCACCTATGGCAAAGTCGCTTTGCATCGATCATAAAGTAAAAGTAGTGTCCAAGTCTGGGGCAATCAAGATTGGAGCTTCGGTAAGTTTTTTCTTTAACATTTCAAAAGCTTGAATACATTCATTAGAGAAGATGAACGGAGTATTCTTCTCAAGAAGATGAGTCATCGGTCGGGAAATTTTGGAAAAATCCTTAATGAACCGTCGGTAGAAACCGGCATGACCGAGAAAACTCCGAACACCATTGACGGTGGTGGGATGAAGTAACTTAGCAATTACATCGACTTTGGCTTTATCAACCTCAATCCTATTTTTGGAAATCTTATGGCCAAGGACAATGCCTTCCTTAATCATGAAATGACTCTTTTCCCAATTTAGACAAAGATTGGTGTCTTCGTACCTTTGAAGCATCTTGTCTACACGAGAGAGGCAATTTCCGAATGAATTCCCAAAGACCGAGAAGTCGTCCATAAAGACTTCTGTTAGATATTAGAAAAAGACTCGGTCACCCCGTATATTTTACTGTTTATTATAGCTCGTAGTTTAATAGTTAATAGTACGTTTTTCGGTTTTAAGTCAGGGTAGAATACCTGGTTTATTTTGTATGTACTATTTTATGCCTTTCATAATCTTTGGAAGATGGTAAGCTAGTCTGTAATATTTTCATAGTAAAAACATTTTTCTCTCTAGAAAAACTCTATCTTAGTGTTTTCTCTTAGAAAAACTAGCCAATCCAAGATGACCCCGGTATTTTGTGTAAAATATGAATATAGGATTATACCACAATTGGTTTTAAAAATTCAAGGAAGGGCCTTAAATGGTGATCTAGATTCGTGTGTGTATGTTTGATTTCGTGCTTGATTAGGATCGAAAAGTGTACCTTTAAAGGAACTAGCTCGTTTTTGAAGATCTCCGAACTTTTTGTTGTTTGTATTGATAAAGTTTGGGCTGTTTATTGTAGCTTTACCTTATGTTACTGGTTCGTGCAAAAGAAATCAAGCAAAATCGTTCAAATAGGGTTGATTTATAGCTGTGATTTTGTTGTGATATAAATGTCGTTGTTTTTCTTTTTCGAAGAGAGTTGCAGAATTTCTTCTCGGCGGTTTGCTAAACTATAATTATTTTATTAAGTAGTGTTACATCCCTCTGACACACGGCGGGAGTGCTTAGGTGGCGAGTTGCTCAAGTGGCGAGTTGTTAACTAAGCACTAGTGTGCTACCTGCGGTTTGCTTACATGCGAGTTGCTTACCAGCAGTTTGTTTTACCAGCGGTGTGATCAGGTTATCAGCCGGGTTGGGGGTTGAATAATTAATAGCAATATCTAAAGGAGACCTCTGGCAGGTTTGTAAACTCAACGGCGGTTTGTATTAAAATCTAGGCGCTCGGCGGTTTGTATTCTTCTGCGCGGGTTGATTGGCAGCGAGTTGTGTTCGGCGAGTTGCCTTAAAATTCCACCGGGAGTTGCGTATTTTTATTACAGCGGTTTGGTAGCCTCCTGGCGGCCGAGTTGAGATTCTGTCTTAGAAAGATTGAAATTTTACAAACTCGGGATTAATATCACTAAAACAAAATACGCATACGTTTAACCTCACCCACTTTTAACGTACACTCCACTTAATCATTGATCGATAACAACATATATATCTTAATTAAACAAGATGTCTAGTATGCCAAATAAAACGAAGACATCAGTGTGCAGGTTATGATACACGCCCACCAATGCTTGTAGAACAGACTTTGAATCTGGCAACAAATAAGTCGTCTGTACTGGCTAGAAAGGATAATGACGAGAGAATTTTATGAAGTACATTAAAAGAAGGACCATTTCATATGGAAACGGTCTCAGATGTTATTATGGAGGAAACTGAGGGTGCAGTTCTACAAGGTCCAGTACGTGTTTGAGTCTAACGACCTTTCAGCTGAGAAAAGGTAAAGGTTATAAAGCTGACATTCGTGCAATCCAAGATATCTACTTCAGGGTAATACCAAAAGGACATCTACTCACTCATCAATCACTCTACTGACGCCAAAGAATTTGGTGAAAAGTGAAGATGATTTGGACGGTTCTGGAGGTTAAACAAAGGATGACAGGGAATCTCAGTTATACGAATGATTTGATAACTTCCGTAAAATCAAAGGATGAATCCATTCAAGGATACTTCGTTAGGTTTAACGTACAAGCTCATTAATGACATGAGAAACATCAAGATGACCTATGACCCAAGGATGAACAGCTTAACTCAAAGTTGTGAACAAATGCTGCCTGAGTGGAGTAGATTCCATAATGAAGTCATACTTTTCAGGAGGTTTGAAAGAGGAAAACTGTTGATCAGTTGTATGCCTACTTAAAGCAACATGAGGTGGCCATGCTAAATGAGACAGTAATTATGATGGAAAGGTTTCGTCAACCAAAATAATGATCCTTGGCATTAGTGTCGGAGCCTCAGTTCAGCTAGTATCCATACACAATCATCAAAGTATCCTCAATCCTCAACAGAACATATCTTCTGACAACTTTCAAATGAACTCAGAAGTTCTTTCAACATAAAACTTAATTGAAAGTTTATCCAACCACTTGCCCATCCTCACTCAATCGTACAAAATCATGACATATTCCTAAATACAAACAATCAACTTAGCGCATGTCAATTGCAAGGAACAAAGTATGGTTCAAGACTGGGAAAGTTGTGGTTAAGATGTCATGATGATACAATGCGAATAATCAAGGAAGACAATTTACAGAGAAACAATGCAAGAGGAAATGTGTAGCCTGGGAATGTAGTGAGGTCAGAACAGAGGAGGATTATTAATCCTGGTCAAGCTGCACACCCCATCATTGTTGCTACAAATGTATTGGCACTAGGGCACATAGCTCGAGAATGGGTCCAAGGCCAAAGCGACTTCAAGATTCTAGACTACTTCAAGGTCAAGATGTACTTACTAATGCAAAAGACCAGAAGAGTGGTCAAGTATGGATGAAGAAAGAACAGACGTTGTTTCTTGCTGGAGAACAGGTTACCAACGTTGATGATACTGTGTATGATTCACCGAGAATGATTGGCCACTTCATCGTTGGACCAAGTATTTGAAGCTGATGATTGTGATGCATTCTCTGACTCTGATGTTGACGAGGGTCATCACACAGACCTGTTCATGAAAATCTAACAGCGGAATACCCTATTCTACGATGAAGCCGGGACATCATATGACTCAAATACTCCTTCTGAGGTACATGATCATGATACCTTTGTAAATCATTTAGATGAGTATCATGAAGTACACGAGATGCAAACCGATGAACAACACAACTACGTTGTTGACTCGATGTGGATATGACGAGTAATAGTATATATTCCGTAATCGAACTGTATGAGGAAGACAACGAAGACCATGTTGTTTCAAAGAGACTGTATCTTCTGTGCGAAATGTGCATTGATGTCAATTCTCGAGAAATGCTATGAACTGGTGTACAAAGTAGTTAGCAAATAAGCCAACATGGTAGTTAATGTCTCAGTGACCTCTGAACTTGTTGAGATATAGGAACTGGTCGAGGTGAGTATGAAAAAAAGGGCAAAAAGTTTGGAATAAACTGATAGAGAATGAAAAATTGAGGAACACAATTGAGAATAATTATATCAGGACCGAAATAGAAGGAAACGTCGTTAAAATCTGGAAACTTATTCTGCACAAATACTCCTTAGTTCTACCGTTGGACCATTATAAGTCCAAAGACAGAAGAAGTTAACACTCTTGGAAAAAGTGATTTTAAACAAAAGGAAGACAAATTCCTGAGAATTTTGGGACATAAAGAAGCTAAAAGATAAGATTGAAGGTAGATTGTACAACAGGATTTTTTAGTCTGTCTCAAAACAGTTCACATGTTGTTGTAAACCAAAATCTATTTTATGACGATAAGCACAAGTAGAATAGGCTACAAAAATCACTTGATGTTCTTGCTCGTGCAAGCAAGCTCAGTCTGCTCTGTATATTGGTCATGTCTTGTCACTACCCATCAGACACCACTGTCATACATGTCTCAGAGGATACGCTTGAGTTAGCAGAGATAACTAGGAATAGAATGTTGTTGAAAATGCCAAAGCCCTCTATGTATGGAAAACAAAGTCTAGGATGCCCCCCCCCTGACCCCCCCCTGATTACTCGAAAGAAAACTTTCTTGCACCTTTGCTCCCAAGAAAATCCTGACCCCAGAACAGTTATTTGGTCAATAGATGACTAACAACAGGAAAAAGGTGAGACTTTAGCTCCAAAAACAATTTCAGCATTGCAGTGTATCCACCAATACTCCTTGTCAAGCTTGTTCCCTGAATAATTCATCAACTAAAACGTCAGTTTGAAGATTAATCTTTATGTACTCACACAACTTTTTACGGAATTTGACAAAACTTGCAAAACTAGAATAACCCCAACAGGTATTACAGAGGGGGAAAGAGGTTTTGAGCAAACAAAAAGATGTTACCTCATTGAAGTTATTCCATTTTTCAAAACTCTTAAAGAACACTTTGGTGGAGTTCAATACTGCCTCTTTAAAGAAGTTTAACAAAGATATGAAGAATTTTTGATCAAATGCAATAACGGAAGTAGGACGAGAATACTATAGATAAGCAATTGTGCTGAAACTTGAAAAGAAAAACCTTCTCATTGAAAATGAGATCTGATTGTTAATTGTTTGTCGATCAATGTGCTGTATGATGTGGGAAAAATCTACGGTGTATAGATCTTGAAGCTGACATGTCTAAAGTTCTTGATGAGTCAAAAATATTTCAAAACCTTGAAGGGGATTGCCTATCTTTGCAATTAAAAGTATCACTTTCTTCAAGAAAGTTCTTGATATTAACAAAATCACACAACAGTGCAGGAAGCTCCTGATTTTTAACTCCATTCTTTAAGATCAAGATCTTTGAACATATCCAGATTCAAGAGAAGGACAACGTGATTAGACACTTGAAGATCTAGTCGCGGAATGTGAATGACAGAAGTTGTTCTGAGCTTATAATGATAAGATGTCCACTGCTCGTTATTAAACAAAATGATTGCGTCTAGAGTGTAGAACTAGAAAAAGGTCAAACAACATTACAGGAATTGTATGAGCTCAATTAAGATTTACGCTGTGCTCATAAGTGAAAGATCATTCATCATGTTAGATGAAATTGAGAGTCTAAAAGCTCATTTGGGAGCAAAGAGTCTTGTTTCACTAGTGACTATTAAGCAAAATTTCTTGCCTTCACTTGGATGTATGCATTGACGTTAAACCCATCCTCATCCCCTTAAGACAATAGGATAGTGATCATTTAAACTATATCAGCCATCTTAAGGGAGTGTGTTCAGAAACAGTTAGGGAGATTGTAGAGGAAGTTAGTAGTAGTTAAACACTGGATAATACACTTAATAGCTTGCAAACTACACTAAGCTTTCTCAGGAATGTTTAGGAATATGTGGATTGGCACTTGCCCAAAAAGTTTCAATGATAAGAGATAGCAGGCTCCCTTACCCCGATGTCACTAGGAAAAAGCAGTACTTTTAGTGACTAAACCAGGAAAACTTCATTCTAGCAACACACAGAAACACAAAGTGCCAGAAGGTTCAACAACTAATATCCCTATGATTTCCTCTTACAGTGTAATGATTCCACTGAAGCAAGCGGATCAAAGCCTTAGAAGCATACAAAGAAAAATAGGATCCTGCTGCTTAGAAGGAGAATAAGAAGGGATAGTAGAGGACAAATTAGGACAATTGGTAAGTTTTTAGACAAAGTGAATCGGGTTGATTTAGTATTTGCTTTAAGCGTGTTGAATTAATTAGATATCGAAATCTGTGTGCCAAAATCTTGTAACAAATGTTAAGCTCTTGCAAGTCATGAAATGTGTGTTGTAATATTTTGATCTGTGAATGCTAACCTCCACTGTTAAAAAGGTCTTGATAAAGGGAAGCAGATCTGGGAACCAAAAGGCAGACTGTCTGATAACAGTTTGGTGCATAGACCAGGGGGTTTGGAATGCAACGGGAAAAACTATTTATAGATATTGGTTATCAATGGGACCACAGGAAATGAAACTCGCCTTAGGGAAAAACTTGTTGTGGTTTATCATGGAGACCCACAGGAAGAATTTGTCTTATGCAAAAGAGTGCCATTTAACTAAGCTTTCTGTGAAATGTTCTACTTTATATGCTAACCAACAGGGACCCAACAGCATGTGGGGAACCGATATTCCATAATCTCCATAACTCGACTGTTTCAAATGCAGGTCGTAAGGTCATGCTTTGGTATCTTTATATGGACCTCGGCGGTTCAAAAAAAAAACATATGCGAGAAAATCGTCAAAGCTCATGAATTTTGTGGAAAAGTTCATCGGGTCAGTCAGATTCGGGAATGATCACTTAGGAGCTATCATGGGTTATGGAGATTATGTTATGGGTGACAGTGTGATCTCAAGAGTATACTACGTGGAGGGACTTGGACACAATCTATTCTCTGTAGGGGCAATTTTGTGATCTGATTTGAAGTTGCCTTCAGAAAGACATACTTCGCTTTGTTCGTTGATATTAGTGTACAGATATCTTAAAGGTAGTTGTGGCACCAATTTGTACACGATATAGATCGATGAAATGATGAAGTCTTCTCCGATATGTTGACTGTCCAAAGCTTACCAAGTCCAAATCATGGTGATGTGCATCCGTCGTGTTAAAAACATTTAAAACTTCGGCACGATAAATGATCTTGCTCGAAAAGATCTGGTTAGAGGTCTACTAGATTGGAAGTTTAAAAAGGATCATTTTGCGCAGACCTGTGTTCAACTTGAAAAAGCGAGGATGTTCTCCCACGGCCAAAATCTGAAAATTACAAATTTGGAGTTCTTAACCATCACATAGGATCTGTGTGGTCCTATGAGGTCTAGAGTTATTAAAGGGAAGAAATACATCTTCGTCTTATGGCATGACTATTCAAGATTCACATGGGCTAAGTTCTTGAGTTTTCAAAGGATGAAACTCCAGAGTTTGTCACACTTTCTTAGCTAAGATACAGGTTGCCTCAACAAAACCAGTCGATTCCTATGCACAGATATACGGAACGGAATTCTTCTTTCTGTCAAACAAAGTTTGTATGAAATACTATGAAGGTTTGTTGGCTTTTTTTCATCAAAATGTCTGTTCTCGAGAACTCCTCAACAAAAACAGGCGTAGTTGAAAGACGTCAATAGTATTAACTGGTGGAAAGCTAGAACGTTACTAATGATGATTTTATCGAAGCTCCCATGTTTCTTTGGGCTAGAAGATCTATAAGCCACTGCTTGTTACACCCAGATCCGATCACACTAATTCTGATACTCGTCATATCAAAACACCTTATGAGTTTGTGCATGATAAGAAGCCCTGCAGCTTTCATTCTTCTAAGTATTTTTGGCTCTGTGCTATCCTACAAATGATAGCGACAAATCTAGGAAAATTTCAAGCAAAGATTACCTTGGGAGTTTTGTTGGTATGCTCCTTACAGGAAGGGCTTATGAATCTACAACAAGAAGAACTCATTGATTACTGGAAACAATACACGTCACATTCGATGAGATGCACTGTCAATGGCTCCTATGTTCGCATGAGTATCAGACCCGAGCCTTTCATCATGACCCCTGGACAATCAAATCTGGGCTCGCTCCAAAACCGAGATAGAGCTGAGATGTTATTTCAAACCATGTTTGATGAACACGTTGAACAATCTCGAGTCAATTGACCCAGTACTTCTCTACTGAAATTATCGCTCACATTGTTCCACCAGGTCATCTTTGTCTCTACAACATTTGCTCAAGATGACCCGTCGACAAGTGCTTTCATCGTCAACATTCGATATACATAATCAGTCCATCATCAAGAAAGTGAGATGAACCCACTCACGAAGACACCTCCAATATAATAAATCACGGATTGTTCTTCATCCCTTCACAGAACCTTGTAACTGGAGATCCAAGGTTCGGCACAATCATTCATCAGGAATGTTAATTACAGCAGAACCTATCCAAGTTAAATTTACCCACCAGATTAAATCTCAGAAGATGGGACCAAAGATCATCCTCTGTGATAACATCGTTGGCAATCCCTTAGTTCTTGTTATCAACCAGAAAATAGTTTAGTTAGCATCCGATGCTTTGTGGTGCTAGTTTCCATACTGAACTATCCAAAAGTCGAGCCAAGAACTTCAAATGGACGATGATAGTAGATACTGGTTTTCAATGCCAGGCAAGATGAATATTCACGAATTTGGATCGACTTGTGAAGTATGGGAATTAGTACCTAGCCCATTATGTTCATGGTTATCGTCTCAAGTGGTTCTACAAAGTGAAGCTTGATGGATAATATGGAGGATTTGTACTGAAAAAACAAAGCTCGATTTAGTTGCAATGGGTTATCGTCAGGAGGAAGGGTATTGATTTTGAAGAATCGTTTGCGCCAGTGGCAAGGTAGAGGCCAACAGAATTTTCTCATTGCCAATGCAGCAAACCAAGAATATGAATCCATCTAACAGATGGATGCCCAAAATAACTGCTTTCACTGTATGCGTGTTCTTCAAGGAAGTAGTCTTTGTAAGTCAGCCTGAAGGTTTGAAGGACCTGGAAAATCCTAATCACGTCTATAGTCTGAAGAATGCTCTTTTATGGGCTAAGCAGGCACCACTAGGGCGTGGTATTTATGACACACTCATTAAAGTTATTGTTGCGACCAACAATTTTTTCAAGGGCGCCGTGGTATCCAACGCTATTACACGCAAATCAGGCATAACATAAGTTTAATTGTTCTAATATACGTAGATGACATCATTTTTTTGCCTCAACCGATCATAATGTGTGTAACACTTTTCAAAAGAGATGTGCTCCAATTTCAGATGTCGGATGAATGGTCAAATGTCGTTTTTCTTAGGACTAAAGTTTCTCGCGCAAAGTACGGAGGCAATCCTTTATTAACCAAGGCAAAATATGCTTCGAAACCTAAAGAATTATGGAATGGATCTCTACTGTCCCTAGTCATACACCAATGGTGGTCTCGATTGAAACCTCGGTACGAAGATATCATGGGGATTCCTTTGGACCCAAACTCGATTCAGAGGAGATGGTTGGCTCCCTTATGTACCTTAACAGCCTGTAGAACCCGACCTTGTATTCGCCGTTTGCATGTGTGCTAGATATCAGGCTAAGCCTACCAAAAAGCACTTTGAAGCTATCAAACGTGTCTTTCGGTACTTGAAAGGAACCATTAACATGGGTCTTTGGTATCCGAAAGACAACGCCATGTCACTAACAGCTTATGCAGATGCGGATCATGCGGGATGTCAAGATTCAAGAAGAAGTACGTCGGGAAGTGCTCAGTTTCTTGGAGATAGATTGGTTAGCTGGTCATCAAAGAAGCAAAGAAGCACGGCAATATCAACTACAGAGGCTGAATACATCGCCATGTCTGGATGTTGTGCTCAAATCCTTTGGATGCGATCACAGCTCAAAGACTACGGATTTGACTTCAATAAAATTCCTCTGTACTGTGATAACAAAAGTGTTATTGCTCTTTGCTGTAACAACGTCCAGCACTCTCGCTCTAAACACATCGACATACGACACCATTTCATCCGAGAGCAAGTGGAAAATAGAGTGGTTGAACTCTACTTCGTGGAAACGAATTATCAGCTTGCAGACATTCTCACCAAAGCATTACCAAGAGAACGGTTCGAATTTCTTCTTCCACGCCTAGGCATGAAGAGTTTGACCCCTGAAACTCTCAGACGTCTTCAAGAAGGAGAGGATGAGTAAACAGAATGTCTTCGTGTATCCTTTGTAAAAAAAATTTATATATTATTAATTAAAATTAATTAATAATAATAATAATAAAATACTTAGGAAATATTTTAAGTCATTTGGAATTACTAAAAGGCTTGCAATTACTTCAAATTGCAACCCGGTTTGATGTCTAGGCATGGATTACTTTATATCCATGCTTTATGGGAGTATTGTAAAACAATGGTGAGGGAAGAGCTGTTCGCCTGATCTTTTCCTCTCAATCAACGACTACAGCTCTTTCAATAGAAAACGGGTCGTTGTTTGAGGGGGAGAGTAAATGGGAAAAATCTAAGGGGTTTTAAAAGACTGTTGGATGCGATGAAAGTGTAATTATAAGATGTTTGTTGTATTCTAATGAGTTAATATTTGGAGGGGAGTTAATTAATTTTAACTCAAAGGTCCAAAGTTATCTAGTGTTGTAATGCTTAGGGTTTAAAAAGCATTTGCTCTTTGTTTCCTAGCCTTACTAACCAATAGGGACTAAGTTGGCCAATTGCCTAATCTTAGAAAAGCCTTAGAAATACTTAAAACAAAAATTAAAAGAAGATGGAAACCTAAGGGACTAAATCTGCCAAGTTTCTAACTTAGGAGTATAAAAGTGGCGGCGAGTTGCCATTTGGTCAAACTTTACAAAAATCGGTCAACGACAAAACACACACTCTCTCTTTCTCGCATCTCGCCGCCAAGAACCAAACCTCGAATCTTTGATTTCCAGTGTTTCTTGCAAAGGTATGTATCGAACCTTAATCTATATCAATTATTATGTGTGTATATCAATGGAATCGATCGGAAACACATCAAAAGGTGTAGAAAAAATAGATCTAGGGTAGTTTTAAATGTAAATGCCAATGTAGTGTTGTAAGGTGTGACTTAGTTGCTGGGAATTGTTCATAAAGTGTATGTTAATAAGTTTTGATGTGTGGTTTTCCATCTCAAACAATAGTGAATGATTTGCCCAAGATTCTTAATGGCGGGTTGACTTTTAGAAAGTAAAAGTCGATTTGTGTGGATGGTAGTAATGTGTGTCTTATGCGTAGGATAGCCTAGGAATGCCTTAGGATGTGATTAGTGTTGAAAAAGGAGGTGCGGGGTTTAAATTTTAAGAAACCAGCCCGAATGGCGAGTTGCGTATGTTTCAAGGTGGCGAGTTGGTTATTTTATTAGTTTTTAATAAAATACTCAACCCGCTGGTTCAAACGGCGGGTTGCCTAACAGCGGGTTACCTAACAGCGGGTTGCCTAACCGCAGGTTGCCTAACAGCAGGTTGCCTAACAGCGGGTTGCCTAACAGCGGGTTGCCTAACAGCGGGTTGCCTAACAGCGAGTTGACTAACAGCGGGTTGACTAACAGCGGGTTGACTAACAGCGGGTTGACTAACAGCGGGTTGATTAACAGCGAGTTGCCTTACGGCCCAAGTTGACTAACAGCGGTTTGATTAACAGCGAGTTGACTAACAGCGGGTTGACTAACAGCGGTTTGATTAACAGCGAGTTGCCTAACGGCGGGTTGACTAACAGCGGTTTGATTAACAGCGAGTTGCCTAACAGCGGGTTGATTAACAGCGAGTTGCCTAACGGCGGGTTGACTAACAGCGGTTTGATTAACAGCGAGTTGCCTAACGGCAGGTTGATTAACAGCGAGTTGCCTAACGGCGGGTTGACTAACAGTGGTTTGATTAACAGCTAGTTGCCTAACGGCGGGTTGACTAACAACGGGTTGACTAACAGCGGGTTGCCATAATTTTCTTTTATTTTATTCCAACAGGTAAACCGCCATCTCTCGCCGGTTTGGTCGAATATTTTTATATATTATAATATT
>BQNB010066325.1:0-34607 GCA_026074375.1 Tanacetum coccineum
AATCCCATATTCTTATCATACTCTATACATAACCATATGCGT
Organism: Tanacetum coccineum; assembly: GCA_026074375.1. Taxonomy (NCBI): domain Eukaryota; kingdom Viridiplantae; phylum Streptophyta; class Magnoliopsida; order Asterales; family Asteraceae; genus Tanacetum; species Tanacetum coccineum. The sequence goes on from BQNB010066325.1 coordinate 43, forward strand.
ACAAGAACCAACATATAACGTGTCAACATTAATCCATGTAATCATACTTGCAAGTCTACTTGTGTTGTGGCGCATGTATAATTATGTTGGCCACCATAATTATAGATGCCCCCTTTTACAAATCTACTCCCTCCTATGACGACACTTCATAAGGTTAACACACCACATAACACATAATTCAAATCATTCAACTCATCACACGCGAAAATAATCTGACAATTACTTAATTCATAATATTAAAATACTTGAAAATCCAAAAGTCGAAAGTAAACATTCCTAAACATGGCTCCAACCATACGAAAACGAACTAAAAATTTTCAAGTCATGAAACAAGATGGATAGTCGGGTAACATATAGGTGAAATAGCTAAAATGAATCTGGTTTGGGTCGAACGCCACTCTCACAAGTATCTTCTATCTCCTTACACTTGGGTCCACTCCTTGTTGTGGACTCGAGATCTGACTCTACATCATTGTCAGTTGCTGCATAACCTAGAGGCTTGGAGTTTGATCCCATTTCTGACGCCTCCTTTGATCTTTTCTTTTCCGACTCTTCCTTTTTCTCTTCTTCATCCTCTTCTTCCTCTTCTTCATTAGATGATATGTATCCAGGGAATTCAGAGATTATGCCATCATTTGAAATCATTCTCATTTCCTTCTTCATATTTCATTTTCCTTCCACTTCTCTCATAACCAAATTTTCCTCAACTCGGCACGGATACAGATCAATAGGTATTCGGCATTTGCGGTTCGTCCGTTTCATTCTAAGTCCTGTTGCGGGATCCGTATAGCGCTTAAGTCCAGTTGGGACAACGATTCCCCAACGGAATTTCTTACGTGTAGGGGGAGACATAACTAGAATAATAATAATAATAAGGTATTAGTATATATTATATTAGATAATAGTAGACAAAAATAGAATAATTAAAACTTTCGGATAAGCGAGAAAATATAATACTTACGTAATAAAACACTTAAACCTTATAATGCAGCTATATGAAGGACTCCTAGGTTATAGTCTAGGTTCAACCACCTACTTCTCTATAACCTGAGGTTCTGATACCAATCTGTCACACCCCGCCAAGGCGGAAATACGGGGCGTAACGTCATGGGTATCATCACAACACAATGGTGTCAACAATAGAGAACACTACAATGCATTAACAAAACGAAAATGGACACGCAGTGTCATGACAATACCAAACACAAGAAAAAGGAGTCTTAAAAATGGGTCTTGTATTGAGTAATTAGAGTCCGCCAACTACAACAATCACATTCAATAGTATCAATCCAAATAAAGTCGTAAAAGAAAACTAGGAGATTAAACTCAGCATGCAAGCCTACAGTCTCACTAGCCAAGCTTCCTAACTTTACTTTCCTCAAGATGCTCACTTGAAAATGATGCTTAAAAACGTTAAAAAATATGTTGGTGAGAGTCATAGGTTTTAGACACACAACTAAACTCATTTTTACCATTGACTAACAAAACAAGGCAGGACAATAATAAACTATCATGATCCTATGCTAGCATGCAACAATATCAAATCAACACATTCACACAATTAAATACACATTCGGGCTTAGATTAGCAGTGACACTATTAGCAACCAAGCTCACCCAGAATGTACCACACAAACATAGGATATGCATATCCCTCCGATCCCATCCCGGGTATCATAACCAACACTGAGTAGGCGTACTCATCTGATCACAATCAATACCACAATAACACTGAGTAGGCATACTCATCCGATCCTAATCAATATCAACATGTAACACATGGTCATATAATAGTCATGTAATGTCCATACGCAATTAAAACACATAATAACAGCAATGAAACATTTCAAAACATTTGCTTCATTTCCATCCCAATTTAAAAACGAAAAATGGGACTATGAAACTCACCTGATTACTTCACAAATTCCTTGAAATCAACTAAACACAAATAAAACACATGTTACACGCGATTAGGCTAAATGCCCAAGACGATGTAACAATCAATTGATGGACTACCGTGTATATATTATGTTTATAATTGTTAGCCTTACTTTTTAGAGAAGCTGTCGTCTTACACGTGAATTGGACTAGTCTTGGACACTGCGTATCACGCAAGGGTCAGTTATGTAAACTAGGAATAGTTTGCTTTTTCTTTTAGTATAAATACCCCTCTTGGCTCTCCATGAGGGGTGGTTGGTGAACATTTGTATTTCTTATCTTTCTTTTCTTAATCTAATCTTTCACAAGTTTTCTCCAACCTCTCTCTAACTTTCTCTCACTAAAAATAATGAAATATCTTTTGTTCTTTGATCGACCAAGACCCCCTGAAAAGGTGTTTTCGATCCTTGTCAATTGGTATCAGAGCTAACCAAGTTATGTCTTGTATTGTGTGTTGTGTTCGTGTCTTTACAGTTTTTTTGGCTTCTTGGGTTTATGGCTGTGAAAAAAGCCACAAATTTATTTCTTTTTTGTTGTTACATAAACTGTTTTATAACAGTTTTTGTTACTTTTTTATACTTTTTCATGAGTTTTTTCTTGGTCCTTTCCTATTTTCTAAAACTCTCATAAAGTCACTTCTGGTTATTTCACTTTCTGGGTAAATGGGTCTTTTTGGACTCTCTGCTTATTAACAAGCTTATTCAAGCTTATTGGTTGGTTCTTTAAGTGGCTTATTTTTGGTGGTAAGAGATTAGTTATAAAACTCATTCATGCTTATTTTTATGTGGTGCACGGTTTGAAAATCAAGAAGGAGACCCAGATCTATTTTTTTTTGCTATCAATGACTGCTTTTGGTGTTCTTACAAGAAAAGACAAATGAGAGGACACAAAGGACGACAGTACACGAATTCGCAGCACTCTTGGCCCCGAATTAGCAACAAAGAAGGACACGAATTAGCAATATTCCTTTGTCACCCGAATTAACAACAAAGAAGGACATGAATTAGCAATATTCCTTTGTCACCCGAATTAGCAACAAAGAAGAACACGAATTCGCAATTTACTTTGTTGTGACCAAATTCACAGTCTCCTTCAATAACCGAATTAGCAACCCAAACCGAGTCAACTCGGTATTTACCGAGTTGACTCGGGTCAACTCAAATAAGTAAGAGTCTTGGTCAACAAACAAGAATGAATAAAGAAAATGGACAGCCTCGAAAACGACATCAAATGAATACCACATCAACCCAACGTCACATTTCCATCTTCGCAAATCCACAATCAAATCCAACACATTCTAATCCTATGAACCCTTCGTCACAATAACACATCTCATCATATCTCCATTTCACAAGACTCAAACGAAGTTAAATAAATCAAGATCTCAGTTTTTTTTCTTCTTCGTATGTTACATTAATTCAAGACCCTCAAAAGATCATGAACACGAATGGAAAAAATTATCATAGATCTCTGTCAAGGCCTTGCCCTTTCTTTGATCTTCGAAATTAAAGATCGTGTTATAACAATTATTTACACACCATCTTTGTTTCATTTAAGGACTCACAAGAACGAATAATTACGACCTACCTAAGTCCTCTTATGAGATCTTGAAGGCGATTTGAAACTCGATCTGGAGCAGAAAGATTAAAGGGTATTTATTTGGTGTTTGATTATCACGGGTAAGCATGAATGCAGGAAACCATTAAGTGTAAGCTTTGATTTGTGATGATTTATTGAAAAATGATGGCTACATTTTTTTTCTCTTCTTTAAAATAAAGAATATGGTGGCAATTGAAAAGAATGTGATTAGGGTTTGTGTGTACAAAAAATTAGGGATGGTGTGTGCTTTATATCCCTAATTCAAGTTTGACCAGATTATCACATACAAACGTGGGCGGAACATTGTTAAAAGTGTGTGGACTGGTTATGGTGGTTTTGTGGCAGGCCTACCCATATGAAATTCATAGGCTGAATGTTTAATAATTTTGAATATTGTCTGCTGAGATCACAAGATGGATTTGGACCGACTACAAGTTGTATATTAGGCTGGTTTATGTTATCGGATTGCTGTTATTTGTCAAGTGGGATGTTAAGTATGGACTAGTGTTAGCGGATTATGCCGGGTAATAAAACAATTCATGTCAGGTAAAGTATAAAAGCTCTTTCTGTAATAGAGGTTCCCAGGGCTTTCAATGTAAAGTGACTCCGGTAAGGGTTGAGATTGTAGCTAAGATGACCGGGTTTTATTACTTGGACGACCGGTCTTATGGTAAATTTTATAGCCGATATCCGTTAACAATCGTGACACATCAAAAATCATGAACAACAACACAACAAACATAATACATTTCACTAAAAACGATCCTTATCAAAATTCACCTTCATTCATAATGGCTGGTATTGAATTTTAATGACTACAAAGACTTTGTACTATATTGCATATTTGGGATTGAAGTAGGCTTTCACGGGGCGTGTACTTATTTCGTCTTTGGTTCTTTCTTTCTCCTTAACGAAGATGACTTGTGTTAGTGACAAAGACTTGGATATCTAGTTGCTTTTGTGATTCTTTCTACCTACACCCAGAAAGTAGTTATCACTTTAAGGAGTTACATTATAGTACTCAGTGTCTCACGTCGTTGAGGAGATTTCAAGTAGTGATGTATTTTTTGTATACTTTTGGGTGAGTATATGGTACTCAGAGATTTGCCTCTGCACCATTCCTTCGTCACACGGATTATACAAGATTAAGTCACAAGTAAAGGACTAGGCTTCAATCAGTGGTCATTAGTATTAGCCGTCAGAATAGGTATGGGGATTTAGATCGGGTTAATCAAGAGAGTTTTGTAAAGAGAGTACCAACATCTTCTCACATAGTATTGCTTATGCAATCACGGGCTATGAAGCTAAGTAAGCAATTCAAGTTGGCATAAGATGTACACATGTGTAGGATGATTCCTCAGTTAGTCATCATCCTGGAGGGAGAAATGTGTACATCCGGTACTTAGTTGATTTTTTATGTTGCCGTTTTGATGTTAAAATTTCGACTACGCAGTGTGATAAATTGCTTTCACTCGGGACATAGTTGTCTTTGGTGCAACAATTTAAATAGGTACATTCGGGACTTAATTAACTTTGATGTTACCATTTAGACTATAAAGAGGAACAAATTGTGTACACTCAAGACTTAGTTGACTTTGGTGTAGCAATTCATATCTGCACTTTCTTGGAGAGAGAAAAGTGCTTTTCCGGGTCTTAACTGGTTTTGGTGCTACGTTTTCGACTTCGGAAAAGGGATAAAATGTGTAATTTAGGCTGAATTCAAACAAGACTGGAATGCTTCCTAAGTGAGACGATATTGATGATATCATCCCTCCTTCAAGACTAGTGCATTAATTCTTATTAGTCTCAAGGGTGTCTGTTTAGGAGGGAGCTAAAGATTTCAGCAATATGTTCATCTACAAGCATAAGAAATAAAGTTAGAGTATTCAAGTAGATTGCCGAAGATATTCTTAAGGAATACTGGACTTCATTATTATCATTTTTCTTTATTTTGCTTGTAGGGAACATTTTAACCAATTCACGTGTGAGACACCATCTTAGAGGGAGATTGTTAGCCTCACTTTTTAGTAAAGCTAGCGTCTTACACGTGAATTGGACTAGTCTTGGACACTGCGTGTCACGCATGGGTCAGTTATGTAAACTAGGAATAGTTTGCTTTTTCTTTTAGTATAAATACCCCTCATGGCTCTCCATGAGGGGTGGTTGGTGAACATTTGTATTTCTTATCTTTCTTTTTCTTAATCTAATATTTCACAAGTTTTCTCCAGCCTCTCTCTACTTTCTCTCACTAAAACAATGTTTCATCTTTTATTCTTTGAACAACCAAGACCCCCGAATAAGGTGTTTTCGATCCTTGTCATTATCCTTTGTAAGTCTTGGACTCCTTATGTTATGAAAGGAGGTTCAGACGTGTTGTTTTAAGTATGCACAGAAAATGTAGTCGACAAAAAGTGTGTGTGTGTGTGTCTAGGCGTCAAGTCTTATTGTAGACACCTAGGTTTAGTTGTTTTAGCCTCGAGGATCTTTGATTCCTTGTTATAGTTTAGATAACATGTTCTACCATTGATCAAGGTAGAATTGGGGCTTGATGGAAACATATGAATGAAAAACCTTGTTTGATAATATATTGTTCTTTATTATTCCGCTGCATATTTATATTATCTGTAAAACATATTCTAGATGGGCTTAAACGATCTCCACGGAACCTTCCATTGTGGGGGGGAGGGGAATTGAATTTCAAATTTTAAGTTTTTAATAAAACTTTTCTTTTAATTAGAAAATGTTTTGTATAATTAATTTTGTAAAATTCTTTTGTAAAAATGTGTTGGATAAGAGAAAAATATTTTCTTGATCACTAATCATGCTTAAAGATTTGTTTGTTCATACCTTAAGTGATTACTAATCTTAGAAATGGAATTTTACGATTAATAATTTGTAAATGATTAATTTTATCGTAAATGTTTTTACATTTTGTTATTATCAAAACGTTGAGAGGTCGAAAAATATAAATAACGTTTTTAGACATTATTTGTATTAACACCTTGACTTCATCTTCTAAAGTTTGATCGTTTTCTTCAGGTCGTTATGTTCCAATCTCCAAGTCTGTTTGCAGCCGGTCCTTTTGGGAATGGTTTGTCTCGCTGGAACACGTTTTGATAGTATTGATTGAGTTAGGAGGATGAGATGAGCGTTGGGGATCTTCAGTTGGGTAAGAACACGCAGACAAAACTAGAGTCATTCAGTTAACTTTCAGTTTTGGGTTCTTAACCATGTCGCCAGGAAATGCTCCCGTTATTTGATCGGTGATGGCCTTCAAGTCTGTGTCAATCTTATTGGTCATCTCACCTTGTTGTTGTTTGAAATTGCGCTATAACTTAGACAATCTAGCGTCTTAAGATTGCATGAAGTTGGACTCCAATCCTTCGAGATTTGATTGATTGTAATAGGGTTGAGGATTGTTGTTGAAGGAGCGGTTCGGGATTGAACCGTTAGGCTGAAACCGATTAGGTGGGTTTGAAAACTTATTTTAAGAATTTTGGGGTTGTCTCCACCTAAGGTTTGGGTGACTTTTCCATGATGGATTATAGGTGTCACCAAGATTGTTTTTCTCCTGTTTGAAAGTGAACCACTTACCTCCCGCTTCGTCGGTACGCCAAAATGTGAACGAAATAAAATAGCTACCAAAACTACAACTCAATCACAAAAAGATGAACACGCATCACGGATTAATATCAAATACTCATATAAGTTCACATAAGCACACAATTATAACACATATAAATACTTTAGTCAACTCTAACGGTTTGACTAACCTGCTCAAGTCACGGTTGTCACAGTTACTGCCACCAAAGTCTAAGAAAAATGCAAAAATATTGTTAGGCTAACATAAAACTATATATAAAGAATACTAATCTAGTTTTTAAGTTAACTACATTTTGTGAAAAAATAATTATCTTATGATGTCAATATACTTTTTAAGTTACGTCTTTTAACATCCATTTTTTATCTACCAGCTAGATTTAATATATTGACTCTTTACACATGTACTTATTAGTAATATTAGTAAACAAAACAAACCGGATTGTTGGTGACTGCTCCACCATCAATACGATTGAATTCCCTAGATTTTCAACCTTCAAAAATGTTCCTACTAAAACCTATGAGAAGGAGATAGTTTGGAGCGCGGTGTTCCATGCATATATAGATAATTTGGCATCAAGACTCGGCTTCGTCTTTACCTGATTAAACAAGCACAAGTATTAATTAGTTTGCTACAGTTATAATGTTTAATATGGAATATCAGTTGAGGAAATAACTTTTGGTAGCTGATAACCGTTACATAATGGTTTTAACCACAATAAATGAGTATATTCCGTACCTGATAGCTTGAGAAAATAGTAGCACGTAAATGTTTTATACCATATGTCGGAATCATGACATTTGTTAATGTTCGTGGAGGCGTTTTTCTTGTAATATCTCGCGAATGAGATTGTGGAGGTAGTCTCCATCGTGTTTTGGTCCCCATAATGCTTTGATCACAGTTGCAAGACGAGCCAATAGATTCTTTCTACATATTGTACCAATATATGATTAAAACTATAGAAAACACTATTAACAATATCTAAAAGTTGCTCATATAGTGTGTAGTTTTCACTTTTCACCGATACCAAAAAGTAACTCGAGTGACACACACCTCACGATATCTACTAATAGTTCATTTCTAATTTTTGTAAAAGATACTCCTGAAGTTGATCGGTCAAACTAGTGATATGTCAAAAAAGAGGTATGCTACATCCACAAATGTTTCACAAAAGAATTTTTCACAAAAGGATTTGGCATGCATTGATAGGATGATGGAAAATTAAAAGGAAGAGAGATAAATGAATAAAATGATTTAATTGGTGACAAGTCATTTTGTGGAAGTTTCTTTGTAAAAAATTTGTGGATGTAACATTATTCGTCAAAAAAAAAGACCTTAGAACATTAAGTCAACTAAAAATTTGGTATTAAAACAATAAGTCAATAAAGGTTAAAGATAGAAAACATTGACAAAAAATGTTAAAAATGTAGGATATAAAGACTCCATAAAATGTCATTTGTACCTCATCGAAGTCGTTGACTCTACAAAAAATAACCTTAATTTAACCCGCTTAGAATAGGATAAGTAAAGGATCGAATCCACGAAAAGCTTATGGTTAACGCTAAAACCTCTATTTGATTAGAGGAAAAACAATAAATTCTTTTGATTTGGGCGAGATTAATTATACTACTATTTAAAATTAAGAAACTAAAATTAATAAAACAAAAGCAAGCGATAAAATTAAGGTTGTAAATCTTATGAATTAAAAACACAATCACTTCCGGTTTCTGATCATAATTAATAACTAATGTATTCGTTTTACTAAAGATTGCGGTTTCTCGAGTTTCATAGACAAAAGCTAGTATTAATTCAATAATTAATTCTGGGCACGGAATATGTGTATCCGCACCATCCGTCCAAGATCCACACTCGTAGTTGAAATCGACACAACCAGTTGGACCACGATATTATACCGTCTTACAACTACTATCAAATTAATTTAATAACACAATGATGAAAAACCTAACATATGCATTAAGATCAAATCAACATCAAAGTGTTCACAACGAATAAAGCATTAAAATTATAAAAGATCAAACCTTACTCCTGGTCGTGATCGCGAGATGTTTAGCCGGACATGATGATGGAGATGATGAAAGAATTTATTTTCATGGTGGCTAGAGTTTTAGAATCAACCATCTGCTCTCTTTTCCTTCTGTCGCATTCACTATCCAAGGGACGCTCAAGGATTCAAGCAAGAAGAGGGAATTGATTTTGAGGAATCATTTGCACTGGTTGCTAGAATAGAGGCCATTCGTATCTTTGTAGCAAATGTCGCTCATAAGAATATGACGATCTACCAAATGGACGTCAAAACGGCTTTCTTAAATGGCGAGTGATATCAACTTTAAACTTAATTACACTTATATATATAACTTTATATATATATATATATATATATATATATATATATATATATATATATATATATATATATATATATATATATATATATATATATATAATATCTAAATATATATAATATAACTAAAATTTTTTCCCCCCCAAAATTAGCAAATGATAAGGGAGAGTAAAGTATTCCGTAAGGCTTCTAAGAGATTACTTTTGACCAAAGTAAAATCCAAAACCTTCCCTGGTCGTTTCCCGTCTAGGCGTGAATTGAGAATCGTGATTAAGTTTGTGATCGCGTGATTGAATGATTTAATGATTTTTTATTTGAATTCTATTTCTACAAATAATATGCAAAATTAACTAAAAGCAAGCTAAAAATGAAAGCAATGAAAGTTAAAACACGAAAAACAATAACGGGATCAAAACCCGAGCTTTAAAGACCTAAATCTCCAAATTTAAACCCTACAAAAGCAAATTTAATTTTTAAAGGTCCTAAATGATAAAAGAAAATTAAAAAAAAAAGAATTTTATTTTTTTGACTTTTATTTTATTTATTATCAATTAAAAACTGATTTAATCTAAAAAATTAATTAAAATACTAAACTAATTTAGAAAATTCTGAAAAATTCAAGAAAAGTACTTCTAACTAGGGAGAATCTAAGAAAAATACAAAACTGGAAAAATGCTGAAGAAATAAGCAGAAAATAAGCTAAGAATCACTAATAAGCAAACTGGGCAAAGAAGGGTTAAGTATTAAATATGGCAAAGTATAAACGAAAAAGACCTAAGGGCAGTTGGTTAAGGTGTGTTGTGTTGAGGTGTTGTGTGAAAGGGAGAGGTCACATGTTCGACCCCTGTGGCCTCTCTTTTTTACTCCCTCTGTCCCTAAATAAGTGTCCACTATTGACTTTTAAAGTCAAACTTTTGCAACTTTGACCTTAATTATTTCTTTCTATGTTATATAATACTTGATGCAAAATATGTGAATTGATTGGGTTTTAAATGTATTTTCATTGATATAGTTTTCATTAAGTATTATATAACATAAACAAAATAATTTAAGGTCAAAGTTGATGAAAAAAGACTCTAAAAGTCAATAGTGGACACTTATTTAGGGACGGGGGGAGTATAAAACATTTGTTTTGGTTTTCTTTTTGAAAAAGCTAATCTATAAGCAAAATTAAGCAACTTTAAAAAAGGAACTTTTGACAGAACTTATTAATAAGCTAAGAAAAAAAGAATAAGAAGCTGACAGTTTGCTTATTATAACTAATGACTAAGAACTAAACTGCCAAGCTTTTAAAGATTAAAAGGCAAAACAAAATAAGCTAAAACAGATACTAAGCTATACCTAATAAGCATATAGGACTAAAAATAAGCAGACAAAATAAGCTAAAAACTACCAAATGCATTAAGACATAAGATTCAAAAACAGGACTTAAAGGACTCTATGACAGATTTTAAGCTAAGATAGAGAGTAAATAAGCATTGAGATTAAGCTAAAAACTAAAAATAGATAAAGACTAATAAGCTAATGACTCAAATAAACAAGAATTAAGCAACTAGGGAAAGAAATAAGCTAGAAAAAGTAAAGATGAAACTGACAAACTCTACTATATTTTTAGCTTTTGAGTTAAAAGGCTATTTTGCAGCTAGGATTTAAGACACAAAAAGACTGTTTGAAAATATAAACTAAATTGAGATTAACTTCATTATACTATAAAGCTAAAATTAAAACAAAAAATCAACATAGGAAAAGCTAGAATCAAAAACCACAATTTGAACTGAAATATGGATTTGATTTTAAAGACAAAATTATAGGACTTAGACTGTTATAGCCAAAAAACTCACTCTAAAGATTTTCAGAGTTTAGTATCTCAAAACAGATATTGATTGATGCACTAGAACTCATTTTGACATAAAAATCACACTCAAGTAAGACTTTAATCAATTTAACACAAATAAGCTGATATAAAAACCTTAAAACTGGCAGACTAGGATTTTTGATAAAAGAAACTTAAGAACTTGGCAAAACTTATTTTAAACTAATGAAAACTAACATTCAGACTAAATAAGAGCTTAACAAACCTGACTTAATCACTAGTAATTACACAAGCAGTCTTATGCCAAACACCCCTTAAAACATTCAAACACCATTTTTAAGCTTATGAAAAGTGATTTAAGCTAATATTTAACATGACCAGATATAAACTAAAAAAATAAGCAAAAACAAGCAATTTTCAACCATCAATAAGCACTAGAAATAAGCAAACAAGAACAAGCACTTTAAAAGCTAAAAATCACAGATTACATGAAAAGCTTAACCAAATGAGTTCTAAACTAAAAATCCTTTGTCAGTTCGAACTGTTGTAACTTGAGCATGAAGTCCTCTTTGGACAAGTGTGAGGAAATTAATAAGAACTCCAGGTGTTTCGTCTTTGGACCTCAAGAAGTGAGTCCAAGTATATCGGGAGTAGTCATCAACAATTACGAGAACATATTTCTTTCCATTAATGCTTTCTACCCGCATTGCTTAGTGACTTTATCAAACCGCCGCGAATAAAATCAAACCGCCTCTTAAAAAAATTATATTAAACCGCCGTGTAAACTATTAACCAAACCGCTGCGTATTCTAAATTTTGGCAGAGTTACATTTCTATTTCTCAATAAAATAATCAATCCGCCACGAAAGCCTGTAAACCGCCGCCAAATGCAGTTTGCAGCCGCCACCTAAGTTTTTATAGCAAACCGCCGCGGTATGAGACAAAAACAAGGACGATATCACTTTCGTACCTTTTGTTTTCTAGCTATAACAACAAAAACATCATTTTCTTTCAGCAAACCGCCGCTAATAAACTTAATTAAACTAATCAAGCCGCCACAATGAATTCTAAAGAAATTCGTAAACCGCCACTTAGAAACATCAAACGAAATACGCTAAAAACTTCAAATAAGCTTCATATCTTATCAAGTAAGCTGTTAGGGCTTATAAACTAAGTGAATAAAGGAAGATTAAACCTAAAAGTACAAACTTTAACAAGTGAAACTTCCAAATTAAACCTAACCCGCCACTTAGAAAAAAAAAGCCGACTTCAATAAGCTCAATAATCTGCCAAATTGCTTATTTAACACACGAAATGGCTACAAGATAAGCTATAAAACAAGTAGATCTAGTAAAGGAACAAGCTTAACAATCTAAACACCAAAAATCAAATGAAACGTGGGCTTTTAGATCAAAAAAGCATACGTTTTGTAGCTTTTTACCACAAATCAACCACTAAACACCCCTTGGCGAGTGATACCACATGTTGGTCTAGTAATAATCCTTTACCACAATAAGCAAAACTTGAATAAGCTCTTAAAGAGCCTTGATGAACCGGAAATGAAAGAAGAAAAGAAGAGAGAGAAAGAAACTAGGAATGTTAAAGAGAGAAAGGTAAGTTACAAAATGAATGAAAATGCAACCAACACCCTCTCCATGTGAGGAGAGGGTTCTATTTATACCCATGCCTTCTCGTAGGCGTATGGGCTTATTAACTTGGGCCGGGCTTGGCTAAACTTGGGCTTAGAGCCCGAAACTCGGACAATATTAGATTACAATCCAAGCCCGTTGAACCCAACTAGCCTATTACAATACAAGACCTAGTTTGACTTTCTAAGACCGATAACATTCTTGTTTGACTTAATATAATTAAGGCTAACACCGGCACACTCATATTTGTGTGGAATTTGGGTAAACATTTGGAAATGGATAAGGCTGAATCCTTACAATATCTAATAAGGGTTATGTGTGCAGGTTATGTAACTAGTAATTTCACAAAAGTATGCTTGAATTTTTTTAAATTTGAGCATAATTTAAACATTTTAATGTGAAAAATAGGACAAGTAGCGTTCTAATTGTCACACCCCGCCAAGGCGGAAACGCGAGGCGTAAACAAGAATGGATATCATCATAACACATGGTGTCTATATAGAGAATACTAAAATGAAAACTAAAGTAAAGCAAAGGCACAAAGTGTCATAACAATACCCAAAACCTAACGGTGTCTTTATTAATGAGAAAGAGGTCTCGTCAATAAATGACATGCAAAACATAATCCAAACAATTCATGCAAACGCATTTATTCAAACAGAAAGCATAAATAAACTCCAAGCATCCTACGGTCTCTTCTAGCCACTTCGCTCTATCTTAGCACCATTAAGCTCACCTGAAAATGATGCTTAAAATGTCAACATAAAGTTTAGTGAGAATCATAGGTTTACGACATACAACAATATCCAAAATAAACTTTCAATTAGCTGCTGCAATTACCAAAACAATTCATGACAACAATTACCAACAACGGGATGGAACGTGCCCACGATCCACAATCATATCAACTACATATGTGGGCTACATGGCCTCATATTAGCTCAAACAGTCTTACCACCGTCACACCTTGTTTTGCATATTGGGATCCACAATACCAAACATATCATGTCGCAACACAACGGGACGAAACGTGCTCACGATCCAATACACATAACCACATCAAGCTTATTGTCATGATCGCGCACTCGACGAAAGAGCTTTACAAGAGGCATTGCCCTTCTTCACTCACGCGATATTGCTGGATCGGGCTTTCGCCCATTGTCTAAGATTCCCCACTGCTGCCCCCCGCGGGAGTCCGGGCCGTGTCTCAGTCCCAGTGTGGCTGATCATCCGAAAAGACCAGCTAAGCATCATTGGATTGGTCAGCCTTTACTTGACCAACTACCTAATACTACGCAGACTCATCAAACAGAGCTTTTTAGCTTCTTCAGGATTTGGCCCGAACTGTTTGGCAGATTCCCACGCGTTACATACCCGTTCGCCACTTTGTTCTCAACTCTTCTCACCTCCTGGGCGAGACAATCTACCTTTAGCTAGGAGCCTCTTTTCCTTCTGCCCAGCTCCCCGAAAACAACGTTCGACTTGCATGTGTTAAGCATATAGCTAGCAGAAAATCAAACTTCAAAACAGTCCTAATTCGGATCTGATTGCACACCAAAAAGTTTGGACTTAAAAATCATACTTAGACTCCAAATCAGAAGTTATCATTTGGGGGGATTTCTAATAAACACATAGAACTAAACTCCTATAGAAGGGCTAAGCTAAATTCTAATTTTAAGTGGGTGTTTTATACCTCGTAATCTGACCTAAATCTGACCCGTATTAACTGCTTTTACAACTTTTCTTACAACCAACGTTTGAATGACTTCCCGACCTCAAAAACTTTCGAGGCCGGATGTTCTGAAAACTAGACTCTCTGAGCTACATTATAGACACCGGAAACTAGACAAAACCTATTACCATCATTGAGATAATGGCCGAACAACACAGCCCTAATTCTGCCTCAATCCAAATCAAATTCTAATGCGAATTAAGTTTAACCAATTACATCCATAAGCTTCTAATTAAACCCTAATCATTATAACATGATTATATATAATGAATTTGGGGGGGGGGGGGGGGGGGGGGGGGGGGGGGGGGTTTGAACTGATCTTAATGAACCATAATTATCCACCATATTAATTATTACATGATTAAAGATTAATAACTAACAAAGATTAATTAAAACTTACCTTAGAGCTTGATTTCTTCACAAAATCAAAAACCCTAATTTTCCTCCTCTTTCCGCTTGTTCGACTTTTCTAACAAAGGGGGGAGGGTCTGGATTTTAATTTTGTATTTATAGGCCCCCAATTAATTATAGATAAGATCTAATTAGAGTTTGTTTCCTTTTGAAATTCATTTTTTTCTTTTCTTTCCCTTATCCGGCCGAATGGCATCTTTTCCTTTTTTTATATTTTTTATTAATTAATTTACTAAATATTAACAGTACCTAAGTTTATATAGAAAAAAAAAAACCTAAGCTTGATTTGGGCATACCGTTTTTGGGTAAACGCAATTTACGTAGACTTTAAAAATAATTAAACTTTTCATTTTTATTAAACCAACATTCCAAAATATAAATTTCTAGTTCTTTCATATCCTTACTACTAAAACTTAAACTCATCCTAAAATTAGCTAACACATCAAATCCTTATACTATAATTAATTACACAATTAACGCGTAACCGCTTCAATCACCAAAATCATTTCCTTGTCACTAAAAGTGAACGAAATGAACTCCACAAAATCCAACACAAATCCAATCCCAATGAGACGATCACGCTCAATGGATCGATTATCAAATCTCACATAACCTACAAAAACACATAAGACGCGTATAAACACATATAACACATATCCCAGACATTGCAACAGATCCATAAGTCAACACTAATAGTTTGACTAACCTGCTCAAGTTATGGTTGTCACAGTATCCCCTCCTTTAGGAAATCTCGTCTCGAGATTTAACTAGCCGATTCATCAGTTCACTCAACGAACAACTGAGGGTACTTAGACTTCATATAATCTTCGCGTTCCCAAGTAAACTCAGGTCCATGCTTAGAATTCCAACGAACTTTCACAAGCAATATTCTACTACGTTTTAAACTCTTAATTTCACGGTCCATAATTTCTACAGGTTCTTCAACAAAACGAAGAGTTTTGTCAACCTTAATCTCGTCCAATGGCACATGCAAACTAGCATCCGCCAAACACTTCATTAGGTTTGACACATGAAACGTGTTATGTACTCCACTCAATTCCTTCGGGCAATCTCGAATCGATAAGCACATGACCGACTCTTTCAGAATCTCAAATGGCCTACATACCTTGGTGCAAACATACCCATTTCCCAAAGCGAATTACACTTTCCAAGGCACACTTTTAACATAACCCAATCTTCTAACTTCAAACTCTAACGGTTTCGTCTATTATCAGCATAGCTCTTTTGACGATCTCTTGCGCTTTGAGCTCTCTTTATGCATACCACTCTTATCATCTCTCTTGAACCAACTCAGGTCCAATCAAACTACTTTCACCAATCTCAGCCCATAAAACAAGCGACCTACACTTCCTTCCATACAATGCTTCAAACGGAGCACATCTTATGCTCTAGTGATAGCTATTATTGTAGGAAAACTCAGCTAATGGTAGATGAACATCCTAGCTACCACCGAAATCAATTACACATGCTCTAAGCATATCCTCTAAAGTTTGAATCGTACGCTCACTTTGACCATCCGTTTGGGGATGATAAGCCGTACTCATATCCAACCTTGTCCCTAAAGCCTTTTGTACAGTCTGCCAGCATCGCGAAGTAAACCGTCCATCCCTATATGAAATAATCAACACAGGAACTCCATGTCGAGCGACTATTTTGTCAATGTAAATCCTTGCTAATCTTTCCGTACTATAGTCTTCTCTTTTAGCCAGAAAATGAGTTGGCTTAGTCAGTCTATCGACTATGACCCAAATCGTATCATGCCCATTCTTTGACCTAGGAAGCTTAGTGATAAAATCCATAGTGATCTTATCCCACTTCCATCCTGGTATTTCAGATTGTTGTAATAAGCCTGAAGGCCTTTGGTGCTCTGCCTTTACTTTGGAACATGTTAAACACTTACTAACATATGTAGAATTGTCTATCTCATTCCTGGCCACCAAGACATAACTCGTAGGACATCCATAATACATCTCTCCGCTCTAGGATGTACAAATACTTAGAGAGCTTGTATGGGCTTCGTCCATGATTGTAATCCTTACCGAATCACCTACCAAAGGAAGCCCAATACGATCCAAAAAATATAGACTTTCCATCATCATCTTTCCATTTTTGTTGCTCTAACCCATTTAAAAAATCGCTCGATAGCAAATTCTCTTGTCCTTCGCTATCAAACTTTTTGATGTGTAGTATGGGGGGGGCCGTCGATGTTCTTCACTGCGTTGAGGGGGAAAAGATCTTACTCAGTTCAACATGATACCACTTTTGATTCACCACGTGACGCAAAAATCACCTTTTGATTAGCCAAAATTCACACTTAGAGAATTTTGCGTACAACTTCTCCTTTGTCAACAACTCCAACATTAATCTTAGATGAACCTTGTGATCCTCCTTCGTCTTTGAAATATATCAATATGTCATCAGATGAATTACGGATGAACAAACTTATCCAATATGGTGTTACAAACTCGGTTCATCAAATCATAAAAATAGCCGCGCATTGGTCAATCCGAAAGCTCCCCATTAATGGTACACTCAAATGGCTATACCTTGTTCGGAACAACCGACCGTCTTCGGAATATCATTCTTCATAGCACTCTAATGATGGATAACCAGATCGAAGATCTATCTTAGAAAAATAACGCGCACCTTGCAATTGATCGAATAAGTCGTCAATCCTCGAAGAGGGTAACGATTCTTCACAGTTAGCTTGTTCAATTCACGATAGTCGATACACATACGCATAGATCCATCCTTCTTCTTCACGAATAGAACATGTGCTCCCCATGGATAATGACTAGGTCATATGAAACCCTTGTCTTGCAGCTCCTTCAGCTCTTCAGACAATTCTTGCATCTCCGAGGGCGCTAAACGATAGGGAGACTTCGCAACAGGCGTCGCTCTAGGAATTAATTCGATACGAAACTCAACTTGTCATTGCGGTGGTAATCCTTTCAAGTCATCCGGGAATACCTCGACAAACTCTCAGACCACGGAAAATACACGTAATCTTAGGTTTCGAGTACCACTTTTGTCATTCTCATGCCTTAGCTATTCTTTACACTTTCTTCCATGAACTCTCAGTATCTCGCCATCCACTAAGGGAATTTCTACTACTTTCTCGTGACATACTATCACGACCTTATTATGGGACAACCAGTCCATTCCTACTATCACCTTAAAACTACCGTGCCCTAAAGGTATCAAATCTATATTGAATATGGAAGATCCTAGTTCTAGTTTACAACCACGGATAATCCTATCAACTTTCACTTTCTTACCATCAGCTATCTCTATCACATAACCAGGATTTTCTTCTACTAGGTTTCATAATTAATTATAGCGACAAATTTAGTAGAGATAAAACTAAAATCAGGTCCAGAATCAAACAGAACAATAGCAAAATGATCGTTTAGAGAAAAAGTACCCGTGACAACGCTTGAATCCTTGGCAGCCTCTGCGGCATGCATTCTTGCATTGTACGCTCTTCCTCTAACTTGATTTCCACCACCACGCTAATTACGATGCCATCCCAAAGCTAGCTGATTCCCAGATTGTCCAGATTCTCGGTTCAACTTGGGACAAACATTTCTGAGGTGATTAGGGTCACCACACTTGTAACATGCTCTTTGGTTAGGCCTTGGATCAACAGAATTCACAGGTGTTGCCGGTATCGCAGGTGAACGATAATCTCTCGCAAAATGGCCGGGCCTCTGGCAATTGAAACATACCCTACAATTAGCCTTTTTATGATGATGTGTACGACATTTAGCACACCAGGGTTGCGAACCAGCATACCCCTCTCTTAATGGAGCCGCCGCCATAAAGTTAGTACCTTCTTTTGCCTTCTTAACATCCCTTCCAGATCCACCAACCTTAGCAGGTTCATCCACACTCTTTCTCTTCTCAGAGCCCTTAGTTAGCGTTCCATTGCTAACAACTTCATCATAATATCCAGCCTTCATTTTAAAAAAAAATCATTTAAGATATTTTTAAAATTTTATTTTTTAAAAAATTAAAAAAAAAAATATAAAAAAAGTATTGCACTTTGTATAGTAGCTGGTTGAGTTGCCTTGAGCATTCCTCGAATCTCAGGCGCCAATCCAGCCATATACCTCTTAATCTTTGCAGACTCAGGTGTAACCAAATGGGGAACCAATTTGGCTAACCCCCCCCCAACCCCCCCCACAGACCCCCCCCCCTCATGGAATCGATCCGTGTATCCAGCATGATTAGCTCCAATCATCTTGTGATTCCAAATTCAAAGAAAGAAACAAAACAAGGGGGGGCCAAACTATTTTCCAGTCTTTCCATCTCATTACTCGGGCAAAACTCTTCCACCAGAATGCCTTGAAATCATTCCAAGACATAGCATTGCGCCAGCTTCTCTACCTCTTGCCTTGGACTTGAGTATTCACCAATCAAAGCTTTGTTCACCAATGAACTAGTGACATACCTCACTTTTTGGTTCTCAGCACAACCACTATTATCAATTACAGTTTCCATCCTCTCTATCCAACGCGTAAGTACAACTGCACCACCCTTCCTATCATACTCCTTTGGGTTACAAGACATAAAAGACTTGTAGGTACACCCATTGTTACCATTTCCACCATTGCCACCATTACCATTACCATTGTTCGTATTAGCATTGACATTAACAGTCACTTGATTAACTATTTCAGGTAAGAGGTTTTACAGTTGCTGCGCAAGAAGAGTCGTAATGTCAGGAGGGTTTTCATCCTCACCAGTAGCACGACGTGGAGGCATTTTCTAAATTCGAAGAATACATCTGCGTTAGACGACACCCTACATACTTCTATCCCATACGTATACGTACAATCATAACACCAACAATCACCTTAACTCAATCCATGCAATCATACTTGCAAGTCCACTTGTGTTGTAGTGCATGTATAATTATGTTGGCCACCATAATTATAGATGCCCCCTTTTACGCATATACTCACTCCTATGAAAACACTTTATGCACATAATCTAACACATTGCACATATGATCATCACACAACATCACACAATAAAAGGAATAATCCTTAATGCTTAAGCCTTATTATTAAAATACTTGAATAATATTCGACACCACAAAACATCTGATACAATGCTTTAACGCCTACTAGAAACAAAATGAATGACGAGGACGAACATGACACAACAAAAGACGTACTAAAACAACGGGCTCAAGCTTCCACTCCTTCATTATCTTCATTCAAACGGTGTGGGACAATTAACTTGTAGTAATTCACTATCTAAGTCGGCATCTTTTCACTTACTCAGGCCATCCATATGTGTTTCGCCTCAGACTGAGGTATCGCTATGGGGTGGCAAACCCATTCTTAGCATACTCTTGCTCATTTTCCATAGATCTACAAATCCATAATAAGTCATAAGAGCTTAGGTTCTTCTCTTCTTTCTTCATTAATGAAATGAGAGAATCATCCTCCAAAGCGGGTAACAGTACCATCCTTAGCTAAATTACCTTAGTCACATACTCCCACTTCCTTACCAAAAGTCTAACCCTAAGTCAACTCTCCCTCGATTCTAAAAAAAGACACGAACCATAAAGAGCAGGACTCGATTCTACGGTTAAGTCCACATCCTCTTACCTCACTCTCCTACAACAGTTTGTAAACACAACGACTACACAGTACGCTGACGCCTAGGAGGAATATACTACGATAACAACATAACATATACTTATCAGGATACGATCTCAATAACAAGAAAACTCAACTTATATATATATAATATATAATATATATATTGTATAATGTACTTCATGAAATTTAGGGAAAATAAGCATAATAGGTATATACTTACATATAAGCCCTAAATACATCTATATGAGGGACACTTAAGCTATAGTCTAGGCTCAACCACCTAGTTCTCTATAACCAATGGCTCTGATACCAATCTGTCACACCCCGCCAAGGCAGAAACGCGAGGCGTAAACAAGAATGGATATCATCACAACACATGGTGTCTATATAGAGAATACTAAAATTAAAACTAAAGTAAAGCAAAGACACAAAGTGTCATAACAATACCCAAAACATAACGGTGTCTTTATTAATGAGAAAGAGGTCTCGTCAATAAATGACATGCAAAACACAATCCAAACAATTTATGCAAACGTATTTATTCAAACAGAAAGCATAAATCCAACCCCAAGCATCCTAACAGGTCTCAATCTAAGCTACTTCTCACGCTCTATCTAGCACCATTAAGCTCACCTGAATAAGATGCTAAAACGTCGAACATAAAGTTTGAGCGAGAATCATGAGGTTTGCGACATACAACAATATCCAAAATAAACTTTTAATTAGCTGCTGCAATTACCAAAACAATTCATGACAACAATTTAACAAACGGACGGAACGTGCCCAACGATCACAATCATATCAAGTACATTGTGCGCTACATGGCCTCATATTAGCTCACGCAGTCTTACCACCGTCACACCTCATTTTGCATATTGGGATCCACAATACCAAACATATCATATCGCAACACAACGGGACGGAACGTGCCCACGATCCAATACACATAACTACAGCAAGCTTAAAAATATTTTAACACGACAACAAGACAAGCATCATTCTCACCCCAAAATAACATGAGAAAAAGGGGCTATGAAACTCACCTTTGCTTAGCTTTCCAAAAGATTCCAACAATAAGCTTCACAAACAACTAGCACAAATCTATACAACAAAATAACTCGTGTTACACGCTACTAAGCCAAAAGCTTAATGCACATGTAACAATCATATGATGGATGTCTAAGGTGTTTTATTAACCCCATGGGTCACCCCGACACCATACCCAACTTAAACCACTTCATTAACAAGTTTCACTAGTTAGTCACAATTTGTTCAAAACTGCAGAATTTTAACGTGACTTAACGTACTCAAAACCTCTACTTACTGACCTCCATAATTCATACCAAAAATCACCTATGTTCATTTATGAGTATATTAACTACCTCATGATTCCCAAGAGCCATTTACATGCACAAGTACTCCTAAGAAAATCAAACTTCAAAACAGTCCTAATTCGGATCTGATTGCACACTAAAAAGTTTGGACTTAAAAATCATACTTAGACTCCAAATCAGAAGCTCTCCTTTGGGGGATTTCTAATAGACACATAGAACTAAACTCCTGTAGAAGGGCTAAGCTAAATTCGAATTTTAAGTGGGGGTTTTATACCTCGTAATCTGACCTAAATCTGACCCGTATTTACTGCTTTGACAACTTTTCTTACAACCAACGTTTGAATGACTTCCCGACCTCAAAAACCTTCGAGGCCAGATGTTCTGAAAACTAGACTCTCTGAGCTACGTTATAGACACTGGAAACTTGACAAAAGCTATTACCATCATTGAGATAATGGCCGAACAACACAACCCTAATTCTGCCTCAATCCAAATCAAATTCTAACGCGAATTAAGTTTAACCAATTACATCCATAAACTTCTAATTAAACCCTAATCATTATAACATGATTATTATATCATTAATTACTGATCTTAATGAACCCTAATTATCCACCATATTAATTATTACATGATTAAAGATTAATAACTAACAAGGATTAATTAAAACTTACCTTAGAGTTTGATTTCTTCACAAAAGCCAAAACCTTAATTATCCTCCTCTTTTCTCTCTTGTTTGACCGGTTCTACAAAGGGGGAGGGTTTGAGTTTTTATTTTGTATTTATAGGCCCCTAATTAATTATAGATAAGATCTAATTAGAGTTTGTTTCCTTTTAAAACTTCTTTTTTCTTTTCTTTCCCTTATCCGATCGAATGGCATCTTTTCCTTTTTTTTATTAATTAATTACTTAAGTATTAACATTACCTTAAGTTTTTATAAAAACCTAAGCTTATTTGCGCATACCTTTTTGCGTAAACGCAATTTACTAGACTTTTAAAAATAATTAACTTTTCATTTTTATTAAACCTAACATTCCAAAAATAGAAATTTCATTTCTTTCATATCCTTACCACTAAAACTTAATCTCATCCTAATATTACTAACACATAAATACATATACATATAACTACTTACACAATTAACGCGAAACCGCTTCAATCACCCAAATCATTTCCTTGTTACTAAAAGTGAACGAAATAAACTCCACAAAATCCAACTCAAATCCAATCCCAATGAGACGATCACGCTCAATGGATTGATTATCAAATCTCACAAAACCCACAAAAACACATAAGACACGTATAAACACATATAACACATATCCCAGACATTGCAACAGATCCATAAGTCAACACTAATAGTTTGACTAACCTGCTCAAGTCATGGTTGTCACAGTATCCCCTCCTTTAGGAAATCTCGTCCCGAGATTTAACTAGCCGATTCATCAGTTCGCTCAACGAACAACTGAGGGTACTTAGACTTCATATAATCTTCGCGTTCCCAAGTAAACTCAAGTCCACGCTTAGAATTCCAACGAACTTTCACAAGTAATATTCTACTACGTTTTAAACTCTTAATTTCACCTTCCATAATTTCTACAGGTTCTTCAACAAAACGAAGAGTTTTGTCAACCTTAATCTCGTCTAATGACACATGCAAACTAGCATCCGCCAAACACTTCTTTAGGTTTGACACATGAAACGTATCATGTACTCCACTCAATTCCTTAGGCAATCTAAATCGATAAGCTACAGGACTGACTCTTTCAAGAATCTCAAATGGCCCTACATACCTTGGTGCCAACTTACCCTTTTTCCCAAAGCGAATTACACCTTTCCAAGGCGACACTTTTAACATAACCCGATCTCCTTCTTCAAACTCTAACGGTTTACGTCTATTATCAACATAGCTCTTTTGACGATCTCTTGCCGCTTTGAGATTCTCTTTTATCAATACCACTTTATCAATCGTCTCTTGAACCAACTCAGGTCCAATCAAACTACTTTCAATAATCTCAGCCCATAAAACAGGCGACCTACACTTCCTTTCATACAATGCTTTAAACGGAGCATATCTTATGCTCGAATGATAGCTATTATTGTAGGAAAACTCAGCTAACGATAAATGAACATCCCAACTACCACCGAAATCAATTACACATGCTCTAAGCATATCCTCTAGAGTCTTAATCGTACGCTCACTTTGACCATCCGTTTAGGGATGATAAGCCGTACTCATATCCAACCTCGTCCCTAAAGCCTTTTGTACAGTCTGCCAGCATCGCAAGTAATCCGTCCATCCCTTTATGAAATATCGACACAGGAACTCCATGTCGAGCGACTATTTCGTCGATGTAAATCCTTGCTAATCTTTCCGTACTATAGTCTTCTCTTATAGCCAGAAAATGAGCCGACTTAGTCAGTCTATCGACTATGACCCAAATCGTGTCATGCCCATTCTTTGACCTAGGCAGCTTAGTGATAAAATCCATAGTGATCTTATCCCACTTCCATTCCGGTATTTCAGGTTGTTGCAATAAGCCCGAAGGCCTTTGGTGCTCTGCCTTTACTTTGGAACACGTTAAACACTTACTAACATATGTAGCAATGTCTCTCTTCATTCCTGGCCACCAATACATATCTCGTAGATCATAATACATCTTATCCGCTCCAGGATGTACAGAATACTTAGACTTATGGGCTTCGTCCATGATTGTAATCCTTACATCACCTACCAAAGGAACCCATATACGATCCAAAAAGTATAGACTTCCATCATCTCTCTTTTCCATTTGTTGCTCCAACCCATTTAATCGCTCGCTAGGCAAATTCTCTTGCTCAAACGCTTCCTTTTGAGCCGCCAAAATCAACACCTTCATTCCAGATTGAATCGTCATTGCCATAGCGCGAACACGTCTAGGCTTCACACGTTCTTTCCTACTTAAGGCATCCGCCACCACATTCGCCTTACCAGGATGGTAGCGAATCTCACACTCATAGTCACTAAACAGCTCAATCCATCTCCTTTGACGCATATTCAAATCCTTCTGATCAAATATGTGCTGAAGACTCTTATGATCCGTGTATATAACACTCTTCGTGCCATAAAGATAATGTCTCCAGGTCTTAAGCGCAAACACAACCGCTCCTAACTCCAAGTCATGTGTAGTGTAATTCTTCTCATGAATCTTCAATTGTCTAGATGCATAGGCAATTACCTTGTCTCTTTGCATCAACACACATCCCAATCCTTGATTAGACGCATCACAGTAAACTATGAAATCTTCCACTCCATCGGGTAGAGACAAAATTGGCGCATCGCATAAATTATTCTTCAAGGTCTGAAATGCCGCTTCTTGCTCTTCGCCCCACTCATACTTTTGGTTTTTCTGAGTTAACGAGGTGAGAGGTTTGGCAATCTTTGAGAAATTTACGATAAAACGTCGATAATAACCAGCCAGTCCTAGAAACGATCGAACTTCAGATGGTGTAGTAGGGGCCTTCAATTCTTTACTACTTCGATCTTACTTGGGTCAACATGAATACCACCTTGATTCACCACGTGACCAAGAAAATGTACCTCTTGTAGCCAAAATTCACACTTAGAGAATTTTACGTACAACTCCTCCTTTGTCAACAACTCCAACATTAATCTTAGATAAACCTCGTAGTCCTCTTTCGTCTTTGAATATATCAAGATGTCATCGATGAATACGATAACAAACTTATCCAAATATGGTTTATAAACTCGGTTCATCAAATCTATAAAAATAGCCGGCGCATTGGTCAATCCGAAAGGCATAACGGTAAACTTAAAATGCCCATACATTGTTCGGAACGCCGTCTTCGGAATATCATCTTCGTGCACTCTAAGCTGGTGATAACCAGATCGAAGATTTATCTTAGAAAAATAACGCGCACCTTGTAATTATTCGAATAAATCTTCAATACTCGGAAGAGGGTAGCGATTCTTCACGGTTAGCTTGTTTAGTTCATGATAGTCGATACACATATGCATAGATCCGTACTTCTTCTTTACAAATAACATAGGTGCTCCCCTTGGAGAATGACTAGGTCGTATGAAACCCTTGTCTTGCAGCTCCTTCAGCTGTTTGGACAATTTTTGCATCTCCGAGGGTGCTAAACGATAGGGAGACTTCACAACAGGCGTCGCTCCAGGAATTAATTTGATACGAAACTCAACTTGTCATTGAGGTGGTAATCCCTTCAAGTCATCCGGGAATACCTTGATAAACTCTCAGACCATGGAAATATCACTAATCTTAGGTTCGTCCACTTTTGCATTCTTCAATGCCTTAGTTGAATCTTTGACACGTTCTCTATGAACTCTCGGTATCTTGCCATCCACTAAGGGAATTTCCACTACTTTCTCGTGACATACTATCACGGCCTTATTGTGGGACAACCAACCCATTCCTATTATCACATCAAAACTACCGTGCCCTAAAGGTATCAAATCTATAGTGAATAGGGAAAATCCTAGTTTTAGTTTGCAACCACGGATAATCCTATCAACTTCCACTCTCTTACATCAGCTATCTCTATCACATAACCAGGATTTGCTATACTAGGTTTCACATTAAGTATAGGCGCAAATTTAGTAGAGATAAAACTAAAATCAGCTCCAGTATCAAACAGAATAGTAGCAAAATGATCGTTTAGAGAAAAAGTACCCGTGACAACGCTTGAATCCTTGGCAGCCTCTGCCGCATTCATGTTTGCATTGTGCGCTCATCCTCTAACTTAATTCCCACCACCACGATCATTACGACGCCATCCCAAAGCTAGCTGATTCCCAGATTGTCCAGATTCTCGGTTTAACTTGGGACAAACATATCTAAGGTGGTTAGGGCCACCGCACTCATAACATGCTTTTTGGTTAGGCCTTGCATCAACAGCATTCACAGGTGCTGCCGGTATCGCACATGAACGGTAATCTCTCGCAAAATGACCGGGCCTCTAGAAATTGAAACATACCCTACAATTAGCCTTCTCATGAAGATGTGTACATAACTTAGCACACCAGGGTTGTGAACCAGCATACCCCTCTCTTGATAGAGCTGCCGCCATAAAGTTAGTACCATCTTTTGCCTTCTTTACATCCCTTCCAGATCCACTAGCCTTAGCAGGTTCATCCACACTCTTTCTCTTCTCAGAGCTCTTAGTTAGCGTCCCATTGCTAACAGCTTCATCAGTTAATATCCCAGCCTTCAATATTGCACTTTGAATAGTAGCTGGTTGAGTTGCCTTGAGCATTCCTCAAATCTTAGGCGCCAGTCCAGCCATATACCTCTTAATCCTTGCAGACTCAGGTGTGACCAAATGGGGAACCAATTTGGCTAACTCATGGAATCGATCCATGTATCCAGCATGATTAGCTCCAATCATCTTATTGAGCTTGCAATTTCATTTTCTAGAGGGGCTGTTGCTAACCTAGTTCCCGTCTTTGCCTTCTTGTTCCTTTCCAAGATCCTCTAGTTTTACTATGACTCCTCCACTCCCTTTCCTCTTATCACTTACCCTTTGTCAAGTACCTACATCTGATTACCTGTCAGTTATAACCATGGTCTCAATATGCATCTGAATATTAGTGGTTGGGTTTGCTCAAAGCATTCTCTAATCGTTATGAGCTTTTCCAGCTATGTACATCTTAATACGAGATGACTCAGGTGTAACTAAGTGTGGGACCAACTTGGCCAACTCATGAAACCTATCAGTGTAGGCAGCATGATTAGCTCCCACCATCTTGTGATTCCAAAACTCATTCTCCAATTTCTCCATTTCATTACTTGGGCAGAATTCTTCAACCATCAATGCCTTAAAATCGTTCCATGTCATGGCCATTGCAGCCTCACGTCCTCTTGCTTGACTGAGTGTTCCACCAAGTCAAAGTCTTTGTTATACCATGGAACTAGCGCATACCTCACCTTTTGATTCTCCGCACAACCACTATTATCAATCATATTTTCCATCTTCTCGATCCAACGAGTAAGCACTATCGCACCTCCTTTCCCATCATACTCCTTGGGATTACAAGATTGGAATGCCTTGAAAGTGCATCCGTTGTTCCCACCATTTCCATTTACATTGTTAGTCACTTGAGTGACAATCTGAGGAAGAATGGTTTGCAATTGCTGCGCGATAATAGCAACAATGTCAGGGTTCTCGTTGTTGTTGTTATCGTTGTTGCCGCTTCGACGTGATGGAGCCATTGTCTATAAGATATAAAATTTATATACATTAGACGATATAATAGGGATCATGATCTTATCATACTTCTTAATAACCATATACATACATGCAACGCATCAACAATAATCCATGTAATCATACTTGCAAGTCCACCTATGTTGTGGCGCATGTATAATTATGTTGGCCACCATAATTATAGATGCCCCCTTTCACAGTTGTAATCCCTCATATGAAGACACTTCATAAAATAAACACAGCATATATCACCTTTTAAAAAAAATGAAACTAACAATTAACACAAGGAATAATCCTAATAATCACTTTTATTATTAATACTCAGAATCCACACATCGAAAATAACATTCCTAACATGGCTCCAAACGTCGAAAGAAGGAAAAACAAGCTAAAACATATCAATTACTTAGAACAATATAGGCAGTTACATAAAAAGAATGCGCGGTCATAATTCAGCTTTAGTTGTCTTCTCATACAGGTTTACTACTTACGGTGGACTCAAGGTCCGAGTCCACTTCATTCCTCTCAACTTCTTCCTCATCTTCTATCAACCATCCATTCTGTACCCTTGGCTGGGGTATCCACCCCCCCCCCCCCCCCGAGTGGTGCAAACGCATATCCTAGGAATTTCCTTGTTGAAGTTGTAGGTGATCCACAAATCCATACATGTCATGTCTTCTAGGTTGTTCCACCGGCTCTTCTTCAAACGTTTCATAATCTTAAAATTTTCCAGTAACTCTGGTGATAGTGCCATCCTTGGCAATTATATTTGTTTCAATTTCCTCAACCGTTTGTCCATCAACTTCCTTCAAGGTCATCTTCTCTTCGACTCTACACGGCCACATAACAATAGGAATTCGGATCTTGCGGTTACACCGCTTGCTAATCTTAATCCTTTTACATCCAGTTGCGAAAGCAACTGAATCATGGTACTTTCTACAAATAGGGGGAGACATACTATAATAGACCACAAAACATAGACTATATCAGGATACAGATCTCAAAATAACAAAGAAAAACTCAACTTATATATATAGTATATAATATAATGTACTTTATGAAACTTAGGGAAAATAAGCATAATAGGTATATACTTACACATAAGCCCTAAATGCATCTATATGAGGGACCCTTAAGCTATAGTCTAGGCTCAACCACCTAGTTCTCTATAACCATAGGCTCTGATACCAATCTGTCACACCTCGCCAAGGCGGAAACACGAGGCGTAACATCATGGATATTCACACAACAGACATGAATGTCAACAATAGAAGAAACACTAAAGCACAACTAAGTAATAAAAGAAACATTGTGTCATGACAATATCGAAAACCAAAAGAACGACATCTTGTATTAATGAAAAGGGTCTCACCATACAAGAACAATATCTCACGATCCTAATAAAATCAAATAACATTCAACAAAATCCCTGGCAATAAACTTAAACAACATCAGGAGCGAACTCAATGCAAATCCTAGCAGCGCTTTACTACATCTCTTAACCTCAATATTCTCAATAGAAGCTCACCTGAAAATATGCTTAAAACGTCAACACAACGTTTTGGGAGAGAGTTATAGGTTTAAGACACACATTATAAACCTTCCAAACCAATTACTGTGATTATCAAGCCCCCAAAAACAATATAGACAATATGCAACATATAAACTTATGCTAACATGCAAACCAAATCACCATATCCAACCAACCATACATATACTGGGTAGGCGTACCCCTCCGATCCCACATACGTCACTTACGCACCTAAAAGTCTACCAGCTGAAGCTTATATTTAGGCCTGGACCTATACCAATTCCCTGAGTTGATCAATCTCAAATTAATGATCCGTGAGATGATCAACCCCCACTATTAATGATCCTCAACACAACACAATATCATGCAACAACAAGCCATATGCAGTCACATAATATCCACACACAATCAAAACACATAATCACAGCAATTCAAAACATTTCCAAAACACTTAGCATCATTTCCATCCCAATTTAAAACATTAAAAAGAGGGACTATGAAACTCACCTTATGCTTAGCTTCCCAAAAGAATCCAACAAAAGCTTCACAAACACTTCATGGATAATCTAAACAATTAAGCACACAATAAGCTACCATTAATCAGACATTCAACCCAATATGATGTAACCTCAACTATGATGGATATCTAAGCTATCTACCATAGTTCTATACTTGATTTTAACCCTTTTCTAACTCCTACATATGCCATTTACACTTCAATGCTACACTTTAAATTTTCTGATTTGAGCAAATGTAATATCTCACTTACACGTCTTAAACGTACCACTTAAACACTTCTATAATTCAAACCAAAATTCACCATGCTACATATATGTCCTATGAACCTCTCATAGCTCTCTCAAAGCCATTAACCTTTTACAAATACACTTTAGAAATTCATTAATCCAAAGTGTTCAGAATTCGTCCAGAATCTGACCCCCTAAAAGTATGGCACTAGCTGACCACTTTAGACCTCCTTACATACCTAGAAAAAATTAAGGGGTCCCACAAAATATATATACTAACTTCCACGGGATTGTTAGGCTCTAACTAGATGTCTAAGTATTTTTACAAAAATCAAAACTGAAATTCATCACTGTTTTACACACTGATTTTGTAACGACCTTTTGACCCACTTCCCGACCATAAAAACTCACGAGACCAACTTTTCTGGAAAGTAGACTCTCTGAGGTTATCTCCAGTATGTTGTAAATTGTTTATTTGAATTTTTATGAATGAGTTATGATCATTACAAAACTGCCTAATTTTCTGCGGTAAATTAAAATGACTATATCTAACGATCAAGCCCTAACCGACTAACCCAATTATGAAAACAATCAAACGAATGATCAAACATGATCTCTACATCATAAAATTTCAGAAACATAAAACCCTAATCCAAACCCTAGCCGGAAATTACATGATTAAAACCCTAATCCATCATGCTAGATTACATTAATTAAAATAAGAACTAGAATTATACAAGGATAGAAATACTTAAACCCTAAAAATTTTTTTCTTCTTTGCTTACCTTGAAATTCGGACCGATCCACAATAGGGGTTTAGGATTTTATTTTTTTTATTTATAGGCCTCCTAAGAAGATCCCTAGATAAAGCCTAATTAGAAATTATTTCTTGTTTATTTAATTATATAATACTTGTATGTCCTAAATTTTATAAAAACCTTGACAAATTTGACTATACCTTTGGCACAAATAAATACACAAACTTTTAAAAATAACTTTTAACTTTTTAATTTCAACCTAATTCCTAAACTAGAAATTTTACACTTCTTAACTTACCACTAAAAAATCTAGAACCTATCTTAGACTAATAACACAAATCAATAACGAAAAATACTTACACAATAACACAGAACGCACAAATCTCAATAATACATTCTTGTTACTCAATAGTGACGAAATGAACTCAACAATTCACCCTTCAAATCTCATAAGATGATCACACTCAACATATTGATTTACCATACCGATCAATAACCACAGAAAACTCATATAAGCTACACAATCATCATACACCATATATTGCAACAGGCATATAAATTCAGATTAACGGTTGATAACCTACCCCAAATCAATGTTGTCACACAGTGACGTCTCACGCTGCTACTCTTTGTTGCCCACAGCAAAGTTTTCATCTATTCAGACTGTTTTTTCAAGTTCTCCTCCTACTACGGAATGAAGGTATTGACTCTACCTACTACTCATACAAAATTACCTTCTTAGTCAATGTACCTATTTCTGTAGCCACAAAGACTCCAGCTACCACTACAACAATCCCTCCACCGCTTTTTCCTATCACTCAATCAAGTCAACAAACACCTGTTACCACCACCACAACAACTAATCCCTCCATAACACCGCTTCCACTCCTTAACTTTTCATCTGTATTCTACTTTAATCAAAGAGTAACCGCGTTAGAATCTGATCTCTCTAAGCTTAAACATTAATCTTTCTGAAGCCATTCATCTATTTTGGGCATAGTTTAAGATACTTGGTTCTAAATGAAGGAAGAGCAGTAGATGTCCTATTTAGCTCAAATCAAACAAGCTCAGAGAAGAGGCTCAAGCAGAAAATCAAGAATTCCTCAACTCACTTGATTCCAACATGCAGAAACTTATCAAGGATCAAGTCAAAACTCAAACATCGAAGATCAAGTCCAAAGTTAAGAAGTATGTAACTGAATCTTTGGGAGCTGAAGTGTTGATTCTTCCATTCAATCAACCTCAACAATCTTACAAAATTGCTTCCTCACTCTCAGGAAACTTGAAATTAAAAAAGATCTAATGGATAAAATGGAGAAAATAAATCAATTGACAAAATCATATGTTCAAAAATAGTTATAACGCATTGGTTAAAGCCTATAACACAGATAAGGACCTCCTTTCCTCTTATGGTGATGTTATCATTATTCCAAGTATAAGGGACGATAAAGATAAAGATGAAGAACCCTCTGCTGATCAAACCGAGGACCAGAGACGAGGAACAGGTAAGGAAGCTGAGTCAACCAACAGAACAACTCAGAAGGAGAGAAGGACAACAAATTCCTTTCGAAGTGCTCTAGATCTCAACTTTACCGACTTGAATGAAACTACACATCTAAGTTCATTACAGGTATGATGATGTCAATCCTGCTAGAGAGGTACACATGACATCAATGGCACCTCTCAACCTCTCCAACTCCTGATCGTGAATGGCACCTAACAAAGACTGTTTCTAATTTTACCTCACTCTAACAATGGATAACTGACTTAGCAACAAGCCTGCAGGCACCCAATCCTCATTTTGATGAATTAATGGCTAACCCCATCGATTTCTCTGCCTTCATGATAAACAGACTCAAGATTGATCATTTGACTCAAGAACTGCTAACCGGTCCTACCTATGATCTAATAAAAGGTACGTGCAAGAGTGTAACTGAATTGGAATATCATTTGGAAGAAGTCTTCAAAGCTACTAATGAACAAATTGACTAGAATAATCCTGAAGGAACGTCATATCCCCATAATCTCAGCAAGCCACTACCGTTGATTCCAAATGCATTAGTGGACGTCTTGTTATGTCCCTCGATCATTTCATCAACAATAACCTTGATATCTAAAAGGAAAAGTTCAAGTCGAAAGTAACTACTTCCAAAAACAAGACGAAGGCTGTTGATTATGGTCAAGTCAAATGGATTAAAGACCGGATCCCTAGAACTACTTGGAGTGTGGTACCAATAGACTACGACAAACACGCTATAAGGTACATACCACTAGGGTCCAAAACGGTCAGAGATTCTATGGATATGCTACCAACATGGAAACTTCAAAAGATGTCTACTCAAGACACAGGATCATTGTTGTTACCAGTCTCAAGATCATGGAGTTCTTTGGTTACAAACATTTGGAAGAGATTACTGTTCGAAGGCAGGACGATCAGCTGTACAGGTTTCGAGAAGGCGACTTCAAAAGACTTCGTCGCCAAGACATTGAAGATATGTTACTTCTTCTTGTTCAAGGTAAGCTGACCAACCTTAATTTGGATGAACGATTTGCACTAAATGTGGCTTTGAGAATGTACACGAGACGCATTGTCATTCAAGAACGTGTGGAGGATTTACAACTGGCAGTTGAAAGCTACCAGAAGAAGATAAATCTCTCAAGACCAGACTCATACCGTTCAGATCTCAGAAAAATGACTCCCTACACTGCTTACCATGATATCCAAGGCATTATCTATCAAGATGACATGGACAGAAATCGTTTGATGCGCACTGATGAACTTCACAAGTTTAGTGATGGCACACTAAACCATGTTCGCACCGCTCTCAATGATATTGCTACTGGGATTCAGATGGAGTACTTGCCAAAGAGAAAATGGAGCAAACAAGACAAGCAGAGAGCTCGGGTGATGATAAATGCCATTGATAAGAAACTCAGAGATAGAAGATTGATGCGTAGTTTGGAAAAGTTTGTTGGTGGAATACCTTATGGAGGAGACTTTCGGCTGCTACAAAGGACCATATGATTTATCATATGATGTCCTCATCATAACAGGTCAATCCTTGTACGTAATTAATAACTTGTGAAATTTGTATATATGTAGTGTAGACATTATTATGATATTAAGGAGTGCTCGAGTACAAAATTTTCAAGAATTTCTTAGTAAATTCAAAAAATTTCAAATTATTATACTCAGCACTGTCTTACATTCCCTTAAATATTGAGGG
>BQNB010066326.1:0-30307 GCA_026074375.1 Tanacetum coccineum
ATGGTCCTTCCTGGTTGTTCTTGTGTTCATAGATTGCATTCAGAAGACTTTCCTTATCTGCTTGGTGACGAACCTAGATATCTTCGAAGATTTGTTCTAGATTAGCAATCCTGAAGTAAGCCAGAGAAATCTTGCTATTATTTCCCAATTGCTTTCTTTGAAGTTTAGCAATTTGAGCATGAGCCTTTTGGAGTTCAGCTTCCAGATTGTTAAAATCTTGTTGTATGATCACCCGACCTTTTCCAAGACCTTCTATTTTGTCTTCTATGTGTTCAATGCGGTCGAGAGAGAGTTCATCTAGGTGATTCAAAATTTCCTCAATTTGCTCCTCGTGACGTTCCAGACTTGTCTTACTAGAGCTTTCTCCTATCTCAAATGCTTGAGGTAGGACAGAAGTAGAGGAGGATGATCGGTCACAGCCTCGTTTCTTAAGTGGCAATAATTCCACAGGAAGAAAGAATTCTTGAGAATTAAACATTGGAGATAGCATTGAAGATGGAGGCACAATAGTTGGCGATGGAATAGGTGATTTTTCAGCATAATATGCATGCATGACCTTCATATAGGGGTCATCATGAAAAAGTGAAAGAGTTGGTGAAGCTATTAGAACTAAAGCAAATGAGTTATTTGAATAGCTGAAATAAGTATTTCCTAGTGAAGCTGGGGAATAGTCCGGGGAAGCCGGGATATAGTCCGGAAAGTTAAAGGAAAAAGCATCCTCAATATCAAAAGTAGGGTGGTTGGGAGAAGACATCACTCTGTTAATAACTTAGCGGTAAATAACATAAGTTATTTATATAATAGTATAATAGTTATGTATCTTTAAATACTATTCGGGAGATGTAGTGGCACGGAGGACTTTCTTGGAAGGAAAAAAGAAAAGTAGTTATAGTTAAGGTTTCAACCTTGTTCTCTATAACCATGGCTCTTGATACCAATCTATAACACCCCCATTTTTGACATATAGCAGCGGAAGCTAATCTGGGGTATTATTTCATAGTACAACAATCATAATCATAGAAAACGACTCAAAAGAGACGTTTTTAAAAGATAAGTTATCATTCATTATTTCATCAGAGTTTTTACAAATAGAGGTCCCAAAATCTACATGAAAACATAAAGTTTGAATGATAACAGTTTAGCCATCTTTAAGTCCATGCTACTCCGTGCCATAAGTTGCTCAAATACCTGAGATAAAATGCTAAAAAGGTCAACACAATGGTTGAGTGAAATTTATAGGTTTATGATAAACAGTTTGAATACAAGTTTAATAATGGGTTAAGTTGTTATACACCTATAAGTGTAATAATTGCAATGAGTATAATTATTATAGAAAATAGTATTATTGCCCTAAGCTCATGACATCGAGACCTTGAGATAATCAATAATCATAAGTAATTGCCCCAACGGGTGCCTTTGCCAAACACCCGCATAGTGATTCAAATGAAGTACGTTTGGTTACCAGAAAGTATAGGTACACCAACGGGAAAGCTCAGTCCCAAATAGATCTATTGTACGCCAACGGGGAGTTTATTCCCAAATAGATCTATTCATAGCATTCGCGCTTACTCCAAAAAGTAATTAACGGTTCATGATTGTGGGGTCTTAATGACAAAAGTATGGACTTAGGCAATAATTTTATCAGGATAGCATACAATTGGAAAAACACTTGCATTCATGGTTTATAGCATGTATCCCCCTTGTGGGTTTATGAAATATTTCAAAGATTTAAAATGTGAGGCTATAAACTCACCTTAACAGGGGAAATCTAATTGATGGCAAAAGTATATCAAGTGAAAGTAACGGCTACGTCACGCAACCTGGGGTAATATGTCAAGTCTTAGTGTGATGGTTTATGTTTTAAAACTTTATAAAGTTTAACGTATTACTTTGATTTATTAATTTATGGAAAAATATTGTAACACTGTCGGGCTTTCAATAATCAAGGCCATGTAGTATCGTTTGAGTGTCAGGGAATAACATAGGGTGCGTTTGGTTTTAAGAACAACACAAAGGGTGCGTTTGGGTTAGCAGAAAACCACTATGGGGTGTGTTTGGGTGAGCAGGAAACAACATAGGGTGCGTTTGGGAGAGCAGGAAACAACATAGGGTGCGTTTGGGTGAGCAGAAAACCGTATAGGGAGCGTTTGGGTGAGCAGAAAACGTAAAATGGTGTGTTTGGGTTAGCAGTTTCACCATAAGGGTGCGTTTGGGTTATCAGAAACTATTAGGGCGTGTTTGGTTTATATAAATCAAGTAATAAATACATCGTAAGATTTTATAAATATAAAATCGAAACTAAATGGTGGTTTAAATGGTTAAATAAATGTTCTATATCATTATTTTATTTCCTATTCAATCTCTTATATATATATGTATTTATATATATATATATATATATATATATATATATATATATATATATTTAAAAATACAAGTATATTGTAACATAGATTGATAAAAGGGGAAAAACATTGAGTTTTGTAAAAATGGGAAACGTCTTGTAAACGAATAGATTATGCCAAAAAATCTATAAACTACTACACTTAATAGATTTCATTATAATTTCTATTATCTTAGAAAAACCGATAAAAAATGAAGTTATATGGTTTTAAGATTGTTAATTCGTTATTATGTGATAACCCGACAAACGAACGAAAACTATACTTTTACTAATGAGACAACTATTTTAGCCACAACCCGTCGAGGAAACAAAATATAAATTTATAAAATATTATTTTATATTTTATAATTGTCAACTAGAAGATAACATCATAATTGTTGTAAAAGCTTTACCAACATCGTTTTAACATAATTTGTAACATTAAAACATCGTTTACATCTATACAAGAACTTTTTATTTATTTAATTGGTTGTCTTTGTTGTATAATTTACGGTATGAGTTATATAATTATTTATTTTGCATAGGTAATATATACCGAATATATTACACACTTTGCGTTTACTTTCGATTTATTGTTATTTAACCAACCACCAAACTATTACAACTTGAGATCTAATCCTTTTATCAACGTGACGCGTTGATGTAACTATCCATCGGAAAACCCAAGAACATTATCCTAGGCTAGTGAGACTTAGCCGTTAAGATAAATCGCAACTTCTTGATCGAGCCGTTTCGTCTTCCGTTCGTGTTGTGCATATTTGATGCATATCCGTCAATTGTTCTGCAACATCAAGGTGAGTTTATAGCCCCACGTTTTACATGTTTTACACATTTTTGTGGGTGTTACAGTTTAGGACTAAGATTAGAGTTTAGGATTAAGGTTTAGTGTTTGGGATTAAGATTTAGGGTTTAGTTTTAAGTTTAAAATGAAATTAGGGTTTTAGGGTTTCGTTTAGGGTTTAAAGTTTTAGATTAGGGTTTTAGGATGACTTAGGGTTTAGGTTTAGGAGTCGTGCATTAAGTGCTTGTACCTTGTGTTAAAGTGGTAGTAAGAAACTAAAGTGATTTAAGAGGTAAAATGACCTAGTTTGGTTTTCTTGCATTATTGACTTGTACATTGTGCTTTAAAAGGTTATACTAAGGTTTAGGAGGGAAGTATAATTCAAATATTATGCTATGATACTTGTACACACGCCTTGAATACTTGTACATTCATTTTATATGTATACATTACATATAATTAGGGTTTTGATATAAACGTTAATGAATAAAGTATGTTTTGATATAACATTGTAAATGGTATGTTAAATGGATAATTTACTTGGTAAAATAATATTAAGATATAGACTTGACATATTAGGATGTTTACACTTTGTAACACCCCCAAATTTACAACGCTGTATTGAGACTAGGGGTGGTGGCATACTTCCCGGTCAGTATTTTATCCTAAATGATAAATGTGTTAAGGTTTGGTACACGGGCTCATGTTAGTGGAAATCATGATATAACTTGCCTTGCTAGCAATGTTGTAATTGTTTTTGTGAAACCAAATATTGCGTTCTGACTGTTATTTGTAAACTCTACGAATTCACTCAACAAAATTACACTTTGTAACACCCCCAAATTTACAACACTGCGGAATAACCACTTTGGGGAGCTACTTTATAATACATGCACACGAGTCACAGTAAACGACTTCAAAAGAGACATTTATAAACAAAATCACGTTCGATTTATTTAAAAAGATCAGAGTTATAATGTCCCAAACTAGTTTAGAAAATATATTTCTAGTGAGTCACATCACGACTCGTTTTCTTAGAGTTTTCAAGTAACAATTAGAACACATATTGGTTCCACAAAATCATGTATGACTTGCTAGCTAGGCAAGCTACACCACGTTTCCAACTTTCATGAGCCCGTGTGTCGAACCTTAACACATTTATCATTTAAGATAAAATACTGACCGGGAAGTATGCCACCATTCCTAGTCTCAATACAAAATGTCTGTTACAGGGTGTTCACCATCAGATTCAGACCCCGGACAAGGTTTTCAAACCTAATAGATCTATTTAATGCATTCAGCGTTTACCTCCTCGGTAATTAACGGTCACACAACAAAAGGCATATACACATGGTAATGAAATCATATTATCATATCAAAAAGCACATGCGTTCCATTTTTCGCAAACACTGGCATGTAGCACGTATAAAACTACTTATGTTCAATTTATAAAATAAGCAACAACAAGTATGTATAAAACTACTTGTGTTCTCCTTTTCCAAAACATGCATGCATCCCCCTCGTGGGTTTATAAAACATTCAAAAACAGTTCAAAAGCGAGGCTATAAACTCACCATGATCGAAGACCACGATCAATAAAATATCAATCACGAAGCGTCTCGTTATTGAACTCGACCGCGACCTATAATTATGTCGCTCGGTTACTACATAATAAAGTACGATCGAACGATGCGTACATCACAACGATAAAAATCGTATAAGTTACACATGCGATGAGAAATCCACTTGCGCGTCCTAGATCTTAACTCTTAGTATACTTTAGATACTATCTTTCTTTCAAATATAATATCGTGTCACTTTATTGAAAACTTTCTATTTTTAGGAAGTTACTATTTTCGAAAAGTTATCACTTTTAGTAAGTCCGACCATTTAGTCATGTTCGTCCATAGAATATTTTATTTTTCCATTTGTATCCATCTATTAGAGTCTTGCCGTCATACTACACCCTCGACGACACTTTCCTTGTATACTTATATGTATATATGTACTTAATTATAGAAGTTTCTATTTTTAGAAACGCCATCTTTAAATGCAATCGTTGTTCCAAAAATACCATTATCAATAAAATAATAGTTGTTACTATTTTGACTAACGCATATCATCTTTCGACAACTTAAACGGCGCGTTAAGTCTACGTTTGACTTTATTTGACTTTTATCATATATATTTTCTTTAAATCTGACCCGTCCAAAACGACCCGTTAAATCACATTTTCACGACTCGGACTTTAAAGCAATTTGATGCAAAACAATATTACGGACAACTTTTCAGTTTTACCCGAGACCCGAAACGCGAAAGGTAAATGACGAAAATGCCCCTGCAAGTTTCTGCGCTGTTTTACTTTATTTTCTGACCCTCGGCTTGGTCTAACTTCTTCGTTTCAAATCGTTAAATTCTAAAATTTACATGTCAAAAGTGAAACGGCATTCCGGACAGCTTTTGTGTTTCGCCGGAAGGCTAAAACGCATTCGAAAGTGCTCGAAATGGACGTTTTATTTTCTGCACAGCATATACACAAGTAAAATAGCTGATTAATAATATATAATTTTTCCCAAACTTCAATCGGCCGTAAAATCTTCGTTATTAGGAGTTACGGAACGATCCACCTATTAAAACATTCATTAGGATGAACTCTATCATATTTCTTCATAAAAAAAAGAGTAAACTGCAAAATACATCCTTGTGGTTTCATGTTTCTCACGAAATACATCCCTGATCGAAACTATTAGCAGTTTACACCACTCGTTAGGCAAACGTTTGCCGAAATACATCCCCGAGGACGAACGATGCAAATATTTTTCCGTTATCTTCTCACGAGGGATGTATTGTGTAAAAAAACCACAGGGATGTATTTTGAAAATATTTTTTTTAATTTTTTTGTTTTTTAATTTTTTTTGTTTTTTAATTTTTTAAAGAGTAAATTACATACTTCGAAAAATTTATAAAAGTTTTAAAGTTTTTATAAAAAACTTTGCAGTTTACTCAAATTATATACTTCGAAAAATTTATAAAAAATTTGTACTTCGAAAAAAAAGGATAAAATCTTATAAAAAATTTCGAACTATAAAATTTTATAAATTTTTTCGAAGTATAAAATTTTTATAAAATTTTATAAAAATTTTCGAAGAATACTTTTATAAACTTTTTCGAAGTATAAAATTTTTATTTTATAAGAATTTTTAAAAAACATATTTTTTTCGAAGTATAAAATTTAATAAAAAAATTTATAAAAATTTTCGAATACTTTTATAAAAAATTTCGAAGTATAAAATTTTTATTTTATAAAAATTTCTAACGAAATATTTTTTTCGAAATATAAAATTTTTATAAAAATTTTTATAAAAATTTTCATGATACAAGGATTAATATTTTGTAAACGGATTATATTGCATGTTGGAAAATCAAAATGTTTGTGTAGGTGTGTGTTCGTCGGACATGGTGGAGCAAGGGGAAGGGATGTGGTATATTTATAGGAAAACACTTTTGGCTATTGACAATTTTGGCCCCTTAATTTCCAAAGTCTTTTAAATTATAACACAAGGGTGGTTGTTTCGAGCTTATAGCCGAACATAGGGTCGGGTTTTATGATTCCATAAATATTTTTTTTTCATTCCGTCAAATTTAATTTAGTCAAAAACCTTTAATAAAATGTTAAATCAGGTAGAAACAAAACTTTCGACACGGTTTCGGCTAACTCAGGACGAGGACAACAAAACACTAAAAATGAAAAAATTAACTTTCGGAATAAAAATGACAAGATATTAAAATCTCTATACCACATAAATTAATAAAATCTTAAACACGGCTTGCGACGTAGCGCAAAAGTAATAATTCTCGCCAAGACGGTCAAAAATTACGAAGATAAAATAATTATTTCAACTTGTCCGTAGAAAAATAAATCGCGACTCAGGATAAACGTCGGCCCAAAACACGGGTTGTTACATGAACATCTAAGGCAGTAGTATAGAAATCGTTTGTAACAACTTTATCTTTTGTAAATGTAATGTAATGAAAGTTAGAATGAATGGTTAGCAGTTTATGTTGTTCAAACTATATCAATTGTGTAAGAAGAAGTTGTTTTGCTCACTTACAATTGATTTTAACTTAGGCTATTTGTATATTCAAATAGGGAAAGATTGTTGGGTTCCGTTCCTAAGCCCTTCAGTCTTTCAGTAGATTTAAACATAAAATCCCCTAAGTGTTTCTCAAGCTGAAGTCTTTTAGCTTGAGTCGCTACAATCAACACAAAAATTGTTTCGGTCTTCCACTTTTTGGTTTGAACTTCGGACGCAACCCAAACAACCAAAACCGAGCCTTTTCCAATTAAGCCAACTTTCAAAACACACATATCTAACCCTTTTACTACCACTTTTTAACCGAAAATGGTTAAATCAAGCCCGAACTCAAACTCCTAAAATACTCATTGCATGTCATGTTTTATTAGTGGGATATGTAGGTATTGATGAGGGGATTAATATTTTGAAGACGGATCGTGTTGCATGTCATTTTTCCGGCGTGTGGGTGCGGAGTATGGGTGGCGGCGGGCCATGGTTGGTGGAGGAGCAAGTGGTGCTCGTTTACCAAATTATCAATCGAGTTTCGGAGTTGGGTTATGTATTTGGTGTGTTTATGTATCGGTTCTGTCGATCGGTTTAAATGTTGCGCCGCCGTTCGCGGCGTTTGCGTTTGGTTCCGGCGTGTGGTGGCGGCGTATGGTGGTGGCCGGCGGCCATGGTGGTGGAGGAGCAAGTGTGTGTAAAATTTTTGGTAAAATAATGAAATTGTGTGTAATAAAATCCTTTTATAGTGTGATATCTTTGGGAAATTGACACCTTTGGTCCTTCCCTCTTTTCTAACTTTGGTTTTTGACACATGAACTTTTATCGCAACATTATCCGACTACTCGGGGCTCGAGATTATGTTTCCATGACTATTTTTCTTTCGTCACACTTAACTTAGTTTAAAACATTTAATAAAATATTTAATCACGTAGAATCAAAACTCTTGACACGCTTTTACAAAAACACGAGGAAAGCCGTAAAATACCAAAAATAAAATAATTAACTTCCGAGATAAAATAACGAGATGTCAAAATCTCTAAACCACGTAAATAGATAAAATCGCAAACACGGCTTACGACATCGCCAAAAACGATAATTTTTATCAAATCGCCCAAAACGAAAAATGATTAGTCCAACTCATTCGTAGAAAATAAATAACGGCTCGAGATAATCGTCGGCCTAAAACTCGGGTTGTTACATTCCACCCACCATAAGGGAACGCCGTCCCGGTGCTCAATTTAACTTATTAGTCCTAAGCTCACTCATGGAGATATAGGCTTTAATCCTCCAACGGACTCATGCGTTCCCACGTGACGTTACACTTGCTAAATACGAGGCGAAAAATTAACACAAAAACAAATGGTAAATCTACCAATAAAAATCAATCATATACTTCGAATTGTCCTCATCAAAAGGGAATATAAACAAGCCACAGAAACATCCAAGAAAAATCACCACTTTGTTCTCAAGAATTTTAAAACGAGAGATCGATCCAAACTCAGTTGGTGATCATACCAACAAAACAAAACGCACGTCGCCAACCCGGTCTCATTAAAGAATGCATCACCGGTT
The DNA here is from genome assembly GCA_026074375.1 of Tanacetum coccineum. Taxonomy (NCBI): domain Eukaryota; kingdom Viridiplantae; phylum Streptophyta; class Magnoliopsida; order Asterales; family Asteraceae; genus Tanacetum; species Tanacetum coccineum. The sequence continues at coordinate 8,840 of BQNB010066326.1, forward strand.
GCGAAAATAATCCAGAGTATACATAAATCCATCGAACTCACTATAGCACTATTTACACATAATCACCAAATCACATAATCACATATTTGCATATTCGCATACTCGCATATTTTATAATGGCTTTCCATTTCGGCCTAACTTTACTTAGGCATTTTATCAAGTTCTCTTATAATTAAGCCTTGGCGACAATTACCACATATCATGCTTGCCTATAATTAAGCCTTAGCCGATAAACCATGCTTGCTAAATAGTCAAGCCATTTTGATAACGATTCCTTGGGTATACGCACCCATCCAAACTAAACTTTTATCTATATCCGGGTAGACATACCCATTTATCCAAAACTTAATGCCACATCATTGGCAACGCTAAAGCGACCTAAGCGCTTACTATTAACCAAAAGCACCTAAACATGTAGAGCACATTTTGCGCATACTCGACAGCAATAATCCCTCAATAAAAACATAAAAGGTCAATAGAATTTATTCGAGCATCAAGGATTCATTACACGTGCTCTTCAAAGACGGCAATTTCAATTGTCCCTTATTGGATGATTATTACGATTGGTTCAATCCTAATATATCCTATCGGTCATCAGACATATAGACTAGAGACGCCTAGACCACAACGCACATTCACTAGAAAATTTCTTCTAAATTCCCGACTTCATTCCCTTCGATCCGAGGCGTAAGCTATTTCGATTGATTCCCCCCGGAAATGGTGATAGATGCCGACATTGGGTTTTATCAGGGTTCACGATCCTCTCGCTCGGCTTCGCGTAACTGAGTCATTACGTTCAAGAAGTAAGGATCACTATACCCAACTTTAAGTCAGCGTCGGGTAGCGCTCCATACTTATCCTCGACGATTAAAACACATACATCAAACAACATTACCACTAATTAAGTCGAGGCAACCACACACATTCCTTAAACAATTTATCCAAGCTTAAATTCTCATTCCTTTTGACTCAAGGTGTTGGCTACTTCGATTGCTCATCTAGAATGGTGATAGATGTCGCCATCAAATTTACTAGAGTTTTAATCATTTGCTCCTATACACACATTTCGAGTCTCTTTTTCAAGGAGTAAGAGATACTACACCCAACTTTGAGTTAGGCGTCGCGTAGCTCTCTATACATGTCCTCGGTGACCAAGACACACTCGTTAAACAACATTACCACTACTTTCCATTTCGGGGAAATAAGTCTTCTTCATGGCCATTGGTTGCTATAACCAAGGCAACAAACACATTTGATGTAGGAGAAGTCTTCTCCATTTCACACATCTAATATCAGAGTTATCAAAATCGTGCTTTCATCCATTTTGGCAGTCTTATGACCTCAAGAAGATCTTTTTTCAATGTCGGTATCAGGTTTATCGGTATCTCACCATCTAACCAATTTCATTCATTTGTCACATAAACTACCGGGTATATGTATATATATCCCTTCGCAGTGACATTCTATGCCAATACTAGTTCTCAAAAATTCGCCGTTACACGGCATGCATATATTCAATCCGACTTCATACTAAGTCTCGCTATAACAAGCAACCGTTCCACTTATTAGGTGACCTAAACTCCATAGTCCATCCTAAGCTTACTTACAACGACTAGTTCGATCAAAATTTCTTCCACAAGGTAAGGTCCAAGTGACCTTCTATGTCACTACACAATTTGAAAATTTCCATCATCTATAAAAACATCATTTTTGTTGGAGTTGCATAAAAAAATTCAATCATGATTTCTGCTTTATGGGTATATGCCTTTTGCTGTGTGACCGTTAATTACCGAGGAGGTAAACGCTGAATGCATTAAATAGATCTATTGGGTTTGACAACCCTGTCTGGGGTCTGAATCCGATGGTGAACACCCTGTAACGGACAGTTTGTATTAAGAATAGAGGTGGTGACATACTTTTCGGTCAGTATTTTATCCTAAATGATAAATGTGTTAAGGTTCGGTACACGGGCTCATGTTAGTGGAAATCATGATATAACTTGCCTTGCTAGCAGTGTTATAATTGGTTTTGTGGAACCAAATATTACGTTCTAACTATTATTTGTAAACTCTATGAATTCACTTAATGTTTTGTTGACGTTTTAAGCATGTATCTCAGGTTTAGGAGTTGTTGATGGCTTAGAAGGAACGGAACACAGATATCAAGGATTGTGTCTCGGTGAAAATTTATACATTTCATAAAAATAGGATTCGTAAAAAAGTCGTGCTGTGACTTACTAGAAAAGAAAATTCTAAAGTTATTTGGGACCTATGTAACTCTGATTCTCCTTAAATAAAATGAATAAATTTTTTCTTTATAAACGAATCATTTGGACGTTTACTGTGACTCGTGTGCATGTATTATGAAGTAGCACCCCAAAGTGGTATTCCGCTGCGTTGTGATTTTTGGGGATGTGACAGAGTGGTATCAGAGCATGAGTTATAGCGAACTAAGACATTTTACAAAACTTGGACTACAACTATTTTTGGAAATTGTCACGAGTCTTTCACCGTTGTCGGATATCCGCGTGCAAGTTGTTCCTGATCCTTAGATGCCTTGTGTGATGTCTTTAATTGCAATCTATGTGCGTGACAAGTGGAAAACACTTAGTATAAGTAATAATTATATAAGTATACATACATACATATATATATATATATATATATATATATATATATATATATATATATATATATATATATATATAGATAGTATTATATATATTATTCGGCATCCGTTCTATGATGTATGGTTATATATATAACTTGGTATTCGCTTCTCGCGAAGAGTTTATTTTTTTTAGCATTTAATGCGATATAATGAAATCATCCTAATATATGATGAGCATAATTTCACATACGATAAAAATATGTATATGATGATTACTAATATAAGTATTTCTTTTCTTTGTAGTATCATGGGCGAACCCTTGTCACCTGACCGTGCGTTTGATTTCCCAATGGATGAGTCGGAGCCACAACACGCGTATGACTTCTTTGCACCTAGATCGCTGCCCGGTTATGCCAGTAAACCAAACAACATGAACGGGTGGATTGAGGCAGATGTACTATTGTTAGGAGAGCCGGGCGAGATGGGCGAGCCTCTAGGAGTTGAGGTAGACGAGCTGATGGTTGACCCAGTGATCGATGAGTTAGCGGAGCCGATAGTTAAGGTAGAGGAGCAGATGGTCGCCCCAGTGATGAACATGGAGGAGAACTTAGCCATGCTATTTGGTGATGAAGATTTTAACGACGATGGCCTCGATGAAGACGAGGATGATGAGGAGGTTTGGAAGTTAGACGAGGAGTGGTTGATGACACCCGTCACACCACCTTCGATGCCAGTTATGCCCCCACCGAGCACTTACAAGGTAGGAGGTTCATCTACCGCTGTTGTTTAGGGTCATTCTCTTACCCTCTTAGCACCTGGAGTTCCTGTGCCTTCGTTAGTGATTGAGGATTTATGTACCCGCATGGGCAATCTGGAGTATGGCCATGGAAAGCTAGTGAAGAAGGTGATCACGATGAGCGATGCTGAGGTGGCTGATTGCATTGCTATTGGGGAGATTGGTCCTAGAGTTTTTGCTATAGAGGGACAGGTGCAGGTTATGACATCTCAGATGGTTCCGGCTGTGAGCAGACTGGAGCAGGTCAGGGCTCATATGGAGCAGGGTCAACAGGTTACGACCCAGAGGGATGAGGAAATTACGGGATTGAGTCAGCAGGTACAGACTCTTCAGGTCGCCTTGCAGCATAGAGACGTGCAGATTCAGCCACTACAAACTTTGATTGCCAAGATGAGTAGCCACGAGGGGTACTTTGATGCAGTGCATACTTGGATTGGATAGACGCCTCACTGATGTGGATAGGAGATCTCTGAGACCTTAGGAGTCCTATTGGTTGTTTGCTTTGATTTTGTTAGATTATGACCATTTTGTATAGTTCACTAAACTGCTAGTGCCAGTTAGTGAGGTCACGCTGTCGGGTGTATTTTGTTTTTGTAAACACCACAGCCTTTCGGATATTTATGTAGGATCTTGTAGTAGACACTTAGAAATCATTATGATTGGATGTACCAGTCTTGGAACCGAAGATTGTAATTCTTAGGGGAAATTTTAGTTGTATGTGTATCATCCCCATTATTATTATTATGGTTATGGAAGATTATGGTTATTCTTGGTTATGAGTTTTGTACGATTGTAGATGTTGTTGCCCTTAAGTGATCTTGTTACTAGATTGACTTGACCCCGAGTATTGAATGATTCCAGTTGACAAATCCTTCGCACGTGTATGTTACTTGTTTGCATAGTCCATGAGTGGGTGTTGTTTTTTATACTTGCCGATACCTGTTGTCCAAACTAAATTAAATGATGATTTTTAAAACTGTGGACCGTTATAACGAATTTGTGGGTATGGTTAACGAATGTCGTGATGTAAAAAGTGTATTGAAAATTTTTGTGTAACCTATTCGTGTAAACAATAGTAAATGTGTTTTCAAATTTCATAAACTAACCCTGTGGTGTCAAACAAATTTTCTTTAAAAAACATATAAATAAATAAATAATGGGGATGGAGGATGGAATGATGCTATCTTCTTTCCTTTCTTTTGAAACAATCATATTTTTATTTTAACTTTTTTATACCGAGAAGGTGACTTACGCGTGTAGCGTATGAAAAAGGAACGTTTTGACGAGGATTGACATGACGTCTTTTGGTCCTCAATTATGCATAACTTGATCAACTATGCATAATTTAGGAAGAACCACGTTATGTCGGGTAAATTGTCACCCTTAAAAATTCTAGATAATTGGGATAAATGTTTGGGTCAAGCTTTCAGAAGGAGAATTTTTTTTTACCCCTGTTACGGATTCTTATGCAAGTAACCTTACTCCTATTGACTCCATGGAGAGAGTCTCATGTGAGTCATTGTGACCGAGTCGTCCTGAAGGGAAAATACCAACGGTATTGTTCGAAACGAGTGTGTCTAGAATAGAGTGAAGTCTAATTCGTGGTAATATAAATCGGCGGTTGTTATGAAGACATGTGTCGAGACCAAGTGTGGTCGGTTTGTTAGTGAGCAATTGTAGAATTGAGTCATCGAGGGTGCGAACTGGATGCTGGTTGTAGCAAGACTTGGTGTGAGGTTGGATTGAACATCCGCATGCTGCTTAACGACAAAATTTCCAAGGACTAGTGACAGTATAAAATTCCATCGTGCATGGACACGTAGACATACCCGAAGGTCATGAGAATGGATCTTCTTAGAGTCGCAAGGTTTTCGAGGTGGGTGGAAGCCAAGGTGGTTAGTTCCGAGGTCGAAAGTGAGAAATGGAGAAGACGTCACCTACATCAAATGAGTGTTGCCATTGATGTAGCAACTGATAGCCGTGAAGAAGACTTCTTTCCCCAAAATGGAAAGTAGTAGTAGTATAGAAAAGATTGGAGACTCTAGTCGAATGGCGACATCCGTTTCCATCATGGAGGAACGATCAAAGTGCCTAACTCTTAAGTACTCGAAACGATTAACGAACGCGCGGTCAAACGTCGACTCGCGGAACGTCAAAAATAAAAGTAACCCAATCATTTCCAAATTTTTCATAATAAATACGAAAATATTTATTATCGACAAATAAAATGTTAAATGTCGACACTCACTCACGGAAAGTCGTAAAATAATATTTACGACATCGGCACGCGATCGTCGTACAATGACCTAAAACACGGGGTGTTATATTATCGCCGCTGAATTATGTGAAAAAAATAAATAAATGTGCTTTATGTGCTATGTTCTTTTGACATGTAGTAAGCGTTTAGGTCACTTTGTGTTGCCCGTGATGTGGCATAGGATGTGAGTGAATGGGTATACTTACCCGGATGTAGATGAAGGTTGGTTTGAGAGGTACAAAAACCCAATAGTCTATTGTTGATTGTGGCTTGTTAACCCACAAGCATGACTATGGTTGGCTAAGACCTAACCGTGATTAAGTCGAGATCATTACCAAGAAGCTTGGCCATCTGGCAAGCTTGGTATAATGAGCAATTTGATCGGTTGGGTATGAACCCGCGTGACGAACATAGCCATTGCCAAGGCTTCCTAATAAGTAAGCATGGTTGGTTTGCTAGGGCTTCATAGTGAGTGAGCGTGATTGTTTTGCTAAGGCGTGATTATGAGCGAGCGTGGTAAAGTGCCTAAGTAAAGCTAGGTCGAAATATAAAGTCATTGTAAAATGACGTATGAGTTATCACGTGAATGAGTGATTATGTGATTAGGTGATTTTGTGAGTATATGTGATAGTGCTATAATGCGTTCGATGGGGTCATGAGTACTCCAGATTGTATTCGTAACCGGTGGTGCATTGTTAAATGAGACTGGGAGGGCGACGAATATTTGGTGTTGGTTAATGACGTATATTTTAGTTTTGGATTAGCGACGTGTATTTTGTTTTGGTTGGCGAAGTGAGCCTTGTTACGTTGAAGTGATCGCCAAATTTAGTCGGATTGATCTTTCGTTTTGAGTTTTCTTTTAAAGAGCGACATAGTGAACTGTATCGGATAATTCCATGGCATATTTTGTCTCTTTTGATGGGAGCAATTGTGAATGTGTTTTGATTTTGTTGGTAGAATTACCATTTGTCTGGTTGACTTTCCAGCCAGAATGGTCAAAGCGAGTAAAGTGTCGTGTATTCGTTAAGCGCGAGCGTGCAAATTCGTGCGGTGACGAAGAACCTGATTCACCGCGAGCGAAGTTAAGATGAGTAAGGAAGGACGAGCACCGGGATGGCACTCCCTTTAAGGTGGGTAGAATGTAACAACCCGAGTTTTACGACGCGCATGACGATCGCGGATTCGACGTCATAATTAATATTTTATGAGTTTCTACGATTGAACGTCGATAGGTAAAATTTTAATTGTCGAAAATAAATATTTTCGTATTTTATTACGAATGATTTGGAGAAAATTTCATAATTTTATTTTTAACCGATTCGCGAGTCAACGTTTGACCGCGCAACCGTTAAGCGTTTTACGCATCGTAGAAAAATACGACGCGTCTCGTTATCATTTTTATGATTGTAATTTATATTTTTCGAAGTCCGTTGTCTTTGTTCCTCGACCTTGGCCGAAACTTGTGATTTAAGTATTAAGCATACTTACCTTTAAAAGTGTTAAGTATTACTTTGATTTAAAAAGTTTTAACAAGTGAATAAAATTTACAAAAAAAGATATGAAGCCCCCTAGCATGCTCATAGCTGGAGGCTATAGTGTATAAACACACTCTACCCATTTTCCAATGCAAGAAATCATTACTTGTGTTGCTTCCAAAGTTTTATAATCCCTTCACTTCACACATAGTTCAAAATTTTCTCCTCTTCTCCTTGTTCTCTCTTGCTTGGCCGGTCATCCACACACATATACAAAAACCATTGCCAAGTTTTGATACTTAAAATCCATTTAAACCTCACTCAAAAATGATTTAGATCAAGGTAGGAATAAGTGGGAACTCGTTTTCCTTCTTTCCCTCCTCTTTTGGGTTCAGACGAACAACAAAACAAACACCCTTGGTGTTTTGATTTTTCTAGTCATCAAATGCTATTTAGATGATGATTTATTAATCATCTAAGGTGAAATATAATACATGCATTAAGGTTTACAAGGTTCTTGATTTTTACTTGAACTAAAGGATTCTAGTCAAAGTGGTGGATTAAGGATTAGTGAGAAGAATATTGGAAAGGGTTTAGTAAAGATTTGAAGTAATAAAACTTAAGGTTTTGGTGTTTTGGTTTGGCTCGAGTCACGACAACAACAAGAAGAAACAAAGGGAGTCTGTGGTTTTGTCCGATCTTGCTTTATAAAGCATTGTGATTATTTCTATTACTAGTTTAATAATTGTTTTCGTGATTTGATTTGTTTTTTATTATTGCATGTAATGAAATCCGAGCGAACTTGCGTCGAATAGGCTAGATAATGATATTGGGTGATTGAGCGAATTAGATATGGGTTATAGGCTATTTAAGATGTGCCGTGAATGGATTTTTGGGTCGAAAATGAATTTTGGCACGTATTGTAGCGCGTAGATTTGGGCTGAAAACTGGACGCGGATTTCGAGGTCCGAGATTTTGTAAAATCTAATTTTTGTTTAGAGAATATGACAGAGCTTATTTTTACGCTCGTTTTGATATAAAATGGAGCTCCAAACTCCTAATAACGAATAATCTAGAGCGAAATCGAGATACATACTTTAAGTTAAAAAATTCAGCACTTGTAATAAATATTAAAAGCTGGCATAAATTAGATCGTCTGATTTGAGCACTTTCGAGTCCGTTTTAGCCTTCCGGCGAAACACGAAATTTGTTCGGAATGTCGTTTTACTTTGCCACAAGGTTTGTTAGTTTTAAAATCGCATGATAACGGGTCAAAACTGAAAGTCAAATTTCTGCACTATATTAAAAATATAATAAGTTTCCAGTAGAATCTTGTAAGGGCATTTTGATCATTTTCTGTTGAGATTCAAGTCTCGGCTAAAACTAAAAAGTCGTTTGGAACGTCGTTTTGCATAAAATCTCTTTAGAGTCCGAGTCGTGAAAATGTAATATAGCGGGTCGTTTTGAACGGGTCAAATGTAAGTAAAAAGTATATATATATATTTATAAAAGTCAAATAAAGTCAAACATTGACTTTATTATGTAAAATGGGTTAATATGGAACTTATGAGTTATTATAAAGATAGTAATCACTATTAGTATTATGACAATAGTATTTTGGATTTAACGATTTTTAACGAAGAAACTAGATTGGTTGCGATATAGAAAATAAATGTATATTATATATATATATATAGAGAGAGTCAACGTAAAAGTCAAACGGGGATTTTAATCGACATTAATATGTCGTAAAGGTTAATCTATATCTATAACCTATATATAACAAGGTTTTTGAAACCATCATCTTGGCCCTGAAATACCACAAAACGACACCTGTAAAATCATGTCCACTATATATACTATGTTTAGTTCCTTTTTCCTTTATTAGACATTCAACAACTTTTTTATTCTATATAATGCTTGCTTTTTCAGTTTTTTTTCTTCCAAAAACATGGTTCTGCTGGAACACTATCATACTGAGTATCACTATGTGAAAATCACATGCCAGAGTATCATGCATATGGTATGTTCAGAGTGTTCTTTTGACTTTTGAGGTCAATTATCTCAATATGTCGTTAGAATGATAATGGTAATTTGGTAACTGTTGTTTCAAATATTATTTTGAGGTCATAAAAAGTTGAAATGTGATTTACTTGTAGAAGATGATGGAGTGACTTTGGGTCAAATGCGAGTAGTCCAATAGCTTTAGAAAATGACGAGGTTGACCAAAAATTCCTATATTCACCAACACAACTAACTGATATTAATCTATCTTTTAAAATATTGGGTTCAGGTGTATTTTATAATACATCTTAAAAATGCATGTTTAAATAGGTGGAATTACCTCTAAATGGTGGACTGCATGCTGAAATAGTAAGTTTGCTTCTACTTTTTTGGAACATTCCTTTGAATGTGGCAACTGTTCTAGAAAACAAGCGCACAAGAAAAGAACATCAAACGTTTCTTAATACTTTAGAGCACTACTTATGTGCTTGATATTATGTTTATTTTCTTATCTCAGATATAGACAAAATACCGAATGATTGCTTGGTTCATGTTTATTATTTCACCTTGGTGCAAGGTCAGATGGTACATCATGAGCAGTTTTCTACTCTACCATTTTAGTGTAGTAATGAAAGCCCAATGTACACAAGTTACAGAGATTAAGCGAACCTCTAAATCTGTAAGTTATGGATCGGATAACTTTTAGTAACTTTCACATTAAAAATCAGTATACTTCATTTATACCATTTTGGTCATTGTAATCTATATGCGTCTAAGTAAGCATAAGATGGTCAGTTTAGGATTTTCATAATGGCACTGCTTATATTAGGGTTGTTTGGGATTTCTATCTAAACTTCTTACATTGGGAAAATTGTTATTTTCTTAATGACACTACTTATATTGGAAAACTTCTTATATTGAATCTTTAATCTCCAATTAGGTTTGTTTGATTTCCTGTAACATTGAATCTTTTTATGTAATTTAGTTTGGTAGGACTGAAAGGCCATGATGTATTTGAGCGATATGAAACATAAGCCGAAAGCACATAAGTTCATACGCCCAAAAGTAAGCTTAAACAGGCACCCCTTTATAAGATGTTCGTACAAGCTTATTTTTCAGCTTTAAGTCTTAATAAGTTGATTCGTCAAAAAAGGCGAGAAATAGCTTATGGAAAATAAGCTAATCATAATAAGCTCATAAGATGAAAATAAACTAAAACCAACACGTACTAAACTGATGTTGACTATCTAGTTATGTAACAACATAAACAACCTACATTCGTAGAGAGTTAGAGGATGTTTGGGATTCCGTTTTGGGAGAAAAACTGATTATATGTGTCTTCCCAGAGATAAAATGCAGACGCGTAATTTGTTTTGCATATTCCTAAACACCCCTTAGCTAGATATGATTTAATAAAGTTACAACAACATATATTCTGTTTTAGGAATTACCCTTGTAATGATCTATCTAAATTTATCTTTTTGTAAGTTGTGCAATAATGTTGTGGTAGTTTCCTCTCTGAAGTCACTTGACCAGATCTCAAAGTTGTTGTCTGCACAAATTCGTGTTGGTACTGCACAATTATGCACATCTAAAAGGCCACTCTCTATTCAAGCACGATACAGGTAATTGTCACTTCAGTTGATGTTTTTAAGTTTTTCACTGTGGTAGTAAGTCCTAAAAATATAAAGAGTCTTAGGTGGTTGGAACATAAGAGCTAAGCCCGCATTATAAGATGTTAGTCTAGCGTGTAATGACCCATATATAAAATGGATAGTGGGGCCAGCTTTTTGGGACAATGAGCTACTATTATATCGTTAGTTTGTGACACTGTTTTTGTATACCATAAGTTCTGATAATAACTATTACAATTTTGGATTTTTCAGTAACGTTGAAAGATCAAGCAATATGAGTACATTTGTTGATGGCTTTAAATTTGGAGGACTAATCATTGGCACACTTGGTTGTATTGATGCACCTCAGGTTTGATTAATGAACATTAATTAATTAGAAATGTCATCAACATAATTTTCCTAATTGATTAAAGTTATCATTTTAATTGTTATTAGATAAGCAAGGCATTATGACGAACTGGAACTGATAAAAAGGAGTTGTGGAAGAAGTTGCCCACTTTTATTTATGACGAAGAGAAGGCTTTGGAGGTAAATATTATTTTCTGTTTTTACATATTAAATGAGTCTTCAGTTTCTTTCTTAGTTTGGTATATATAGTTGGTTAAAATTTTGCTAAACATACGCAAGTATGCAAGATAATCTGCATAAACAATGATGACACCTATTTGTTGATTTTGTGCTTATTTTATTTTATAACACATGTAAGGAATCCAAAACACTCCATTGATTACTGTTTAGTTGTATATTTTAGAAGGAAAGGTGCTCAAATAAAGCAAGTTGTTACCTCCTTTATTATAAAGCAGATAAGCAATCCTGAACACACTATTAAAATTGCTTATCTGCTTATTTCAGTTTTGAATAAGCAATTCCATGTTGCTTTTCCAAAACAACTCAATTTACTCGCAAATAATCATATAAAAACTTATAATGTTAGCACAAACCATATAATGTAGGGGTGATTACAACTGTACGTAAATCTTTTCAAGGGAATGGCTGTAACGCAAAGTTGTTGATCACCGTGATAAGCTGTTATCATGTGGAGCCATCATTGTTGCTGATCTCAAGTTCTAATTTTATGGGAGATCGAGTTTACATTTTTTGCACGCATTTGTCATAACAATTTTATTAAAAATAGATAATTATTTAAAAAGATTAGTGCAAAATTGGCAACGAACTTTGGCCTGATAACCCGATTCTGATTTTGTAACCACATTTAATTGCAAGTACTCTGATTCTATTAAAATGATGACCATGTATCTGACCTATCCGTAAACTTAACCAGTTGGTTTTTTTCTAACAGTGGCTTAACGAGTTCTGAGGCTTAGTAAGATAATTAACTTAATATATTATTGTTTGGCAGGTCCCTGAAGTGGAGCAGGAAACAAAAGAGTCAAGCCTGAAAGAAGAGTGCACTATTTCAGCAACAAAAACACACCTGCATGAAGAGCAATGTGGCACCCCGTAAAAATTTAGATTTCTCTTTTCCTTAAGAAGAATTATGTATCGCAAAATTTGCAAAATTTACCGTTAACCTCAAAAGAAAGTTATTTTATGAACACTATGCATTACTTCGTGTTATAGAAAGTCTAAATAACACGCGAATATCACTATTATTAATTTTGGGTCTAAAGAGATATTTTAGAACTTATAGCGGTGAAATCGTATTTATTTCACATTTTGTGAAGCGAAGACATTTACTTACATTATTTTGAAAGATGTCTATACTCTAAACAAAAACCCGTGACCAAATTTAAGTTTCAAGATAAATACACCATCATATATATTCCTTACATGACTGCCCTACTCATTTATCTCTTTCCTTTTCAAAACCTTCACATACCATTATGTCCCAACATCTGATAAAGTCAAGAATAGTATAGGCAGTATCAATGATAACAAATAGTATCATGAAGTAACACTATTAGCATATTCTTCAATAGTGACCATTCAAATGCAATTTGAAAATCTCTGTGACCAAACCAGATATTTAGTGTATAAATGAGAGTCATGTACACTCCTTTCTAGCACAACCCATTCATGAAAAACAAGTAAGAAGCGAATAAGGTTAGAGTTTAGGATCTTCGTTGAGTTCAAGGAGTTAGGAGACGTCGGACTTCAAGGGGGTAGAAACCAAGGGAGGCTCGAGCTTTCTTGTCACTACCATCACCTCTCCACAACGTCTAACAAACTTGGACCCTTGTAAGTCACAATTGTAACTTAACACCTATTATACTAGGTTATTTACCTCGTAGTTTAACGTCCATCATCACTATATCATTTAACACGTAGGCTAACGAACCTTAGCTTTGTATGGCAAGTATACAACACACGGGGTACGACCCTTACATACCCCTTGGGTGCGTACGCATGCCAAGCCCCTCATCGCACCATGCACGGAATGTTTGTGCATAGGGGGAAAACGAGAGTAAAACACATCGTTCATGAGAACGAATATCGAACCAAGGAATTTTTATGAAAAACTTTGAAACATGTACGTAAACGTTGGTTCACTAGGGATGGATGAGCGATAGGTTACACGTTATTTGCACGGCTTTATCACGCGTCGACCTTGGCATATACCTGGACATAGCCAACTAGCATGCGATGAACCATAGCGAGCCGTTGGCTCACTATTGGAACGTCGCAGCCCTAAAGAAACGGAGCAAGGGTGTGCTCGTTGGTTTATAACGAGACCTTATAATACTCGACCCTAATTGGTATCACGAGACACATTAAAATGCATGCTAATACACCATACAAGGGTGCTGCCATAGCAGCAGCTGTTGAGCCTGCTCAGGCACACAAATCGACTTGTGTCTCGATATTAAATGACCTCGTGATTAACCCTACAAGAAGGGATCATGCAGGGGTGAGTATGAGGACCTAGATATACATATATGGGTATACGTTATGGGGAAAAAGAAACCACAACAGTGGATACCAACTTCACTATTGGGTTGGCTACCATCGAACAGGGAAAGATAAGAAGAAAGGGTCAAAGTGAGTTAATTTTATGTATTGGGTATAATTGTGGGTATTGGTTTGAGTATAGATAAGTATATGTGCTTCCGGGTATGCCCGAATGTAATTTATTGCGAAACATAAGCGTTTTACGTAACCAATAAAATAAATTTTGAAAAGTTATAAATTATACTCTTAATAATCATATAACACTTGCTTGATGTAAACTTTAACTTGTTTGGTGTTCGTTTACGTTGAATGATAATTTTTAGTTTACGCGATTTAACTATAAGATAATAATTAAAAGCGAACGCATAAAATTCTAAAAATAAATAATGGTAATAATTGAGTCAGGAAATGACCTGAAAATGAGGAATGTTACAGTCTCCACTCGTTAGAAGAGCCTTGTCCTCAAGGCTCAAGTTGCAACACTTGACGATGGTACGGGTTTAGTGAAGAGATGCGGATACTTCTTTTGAAATTGGTCTTCACGTTCCCATGTGAACTCAGGGCCTCTCCCTAAGTTCCATTGAACTTTGAAAATTAGGATACGGCTTTGCTTCAACCGTTTGACTTCTCGATCCATGATCTCTACAGGTTCTTCCACAAAACGGAGCTTGTCATCCACGTGGAGTCCTTCCAACGGAACGGCTAATGGTTCGTCAGAATAACATTTCTTCAAGTTAGATACATGAAATGTATTGTGAACTCTGCTCAACTCTTGAGGGAGCTCAAGCTTGTAAGTAACGGATCCAACCTTTTCCATCACCTTGAAAGGTCCAACATATCTAGGGTTTAACTTCCCCCGTTTGCCAAAATGTACGACCCCTTTCCAAGGTGAAACTTTGAGCATAACTCTATCTCCAACTTGGAACTCCATCGGCTTACGCTTTAAGTCGGCGTAACTCTTTTGTCGGTCACGAGCGGCTTGCATTCTTTTTTGATCTGGATGACCTTCTCAGTTGTCCCTTGGACTATTTCTGGACTGGTGAGTTGAACTTGTCCGACCTCGGCCCAATAAACAGGTGAACAACACTTTCGACCGTAAAGTACCTCAAAAGGTGTAGCCTTGATGCTAGCATGATAACTGTTGTTGTAAGAAAACTCAACTAGTGGCAAATGTCTAACCCAACCATTTCCAAAAGTCGATCACACAAGCACGTAGCATATCCTCGAGAGTTTGGATATTTCTTTCGCTTTGTCCATCAGTTTGTGGATGGTACGCAGTACTCATATCTAAGCTAGTACCCAAGGCCTTCTGAAGTGATCTCCAAAAATTTGATTCGAACCTAGGGTCACGATCACAAATGATTGAGACAGGTATTCCATGCCTCGTGACTACCTCCTTCAGGTACATTCTTGCCAATTTCTCCATGGAATCAGTTTCTCTCATTGGTGTAAAGATTGTAGACTTAGTAAGTCGGTCAACAATCACCCAAATGGTGTCATAACCTTGCGACAACTTAGGAAGCTTTGTGACAAAATCCATAGTGATATTATCCCACTTCCATTGGGGTATCTCGGGTTATACTAACAAACCTAATGGCCTTTGGTGTTCATCTTTGACTCTAGCATACGTCAAACACTTGCTAACATAGGTGGCGATGTCGGCCTTCATATTGGGCCACCAATATAGCTTTTTCATGTCCTGGTACATCTTGTCAGAACCTAGATGGATGGAGTATTTTGATTTGTGGGACTCCTGCATGATCACAGTCCTTAAGTTACCATAACATGGCAACCAACTCCTGCCATTTAAGCATAGGGTTCCATCGGCGCAGGGTTCCAACTTTTCCTTCGGTATATCCTTCTTGATCATACCTCCTACATCTTCGTTCTTGAGATTCTCTGGTTTCTATGCTTTAGTCTGAGCATTTAAGATTTGTTTGGGAAGATCCAAACCAATAGTCATCACTAAGGCTCGGACTCTTAATGGTTTAATTCGCTCTTTCCTGCTCAAAGCATCAGCAACGACATTTGCTTTCCCCGGGTGATAACGAATCTCACAATCGTAATCACTGAGCAACTCTAACCAACGACGTTGCCTCATATTCAACTCCTTTTGGTCAAGTATGTATTTTAGACTCTTATGATCTGTGAACACCGTACACTTGGTTCCATACAAGTAGTGCCTCCAAATTTTTAGAGTAAAACACCACTGCACCAAGTTCCAAATTATGGGTAGTATAATTTTTCTCATGAGTCTTCAGCTGTCGTGATGCATAAGCAATCACCTTCTCGTTTTGCATCAATACCGCACCCAATCCTTTATGTGACGCATCGCAATAAATAATAAAGTTCTCAGCTCCTTGAGGAAGAGCTAAGATGGGTGCGCTACACAACTTATGCTTCAATGTCTGAAAATATGCTTCTTGCTTGTCACCCCATTCAAATGCGACTTTATTCTGAGTAAGCTTGGTTATTGGCTTAGCAATTTTCAAAAATCCTTCGATGAATCTTCAATAATAACCAGCAAGACCTAAAAATTGACAAATCTCCGTTGGAGTCTTAGGAGATGCGCAATCTTTTATGGATTCGATCTTGGCGGGGTCCACATGGATGCCTTGACTATCAATTACGTGGCCGAGGAATTGTACCTTAGGAATCCAAAATTCACATTTAGATAACTTAGCATACAATTCTTCTTTCTTAAGCAATTTTAGAATTGCCTTAAGATATTATTCATGTTCTTTCTTGTTCTTTGAATAAATTAGTATATCGTCGATAAAGACAATTACAAACCTACCCAAGTATGGTTTGCACACTCGGTTCATGAGGTCTATGAATACCGCAGGTGCATTTGTCAAACCAAATGGCATCACCTGGAACTTGTATTGACCATACTGAGTCCTAAATGCCGTCTTTGGAATATCCACTTCTCGTACTCTAAGCTGATGATAACCCGATCGCAAGTCTATCTTCGAATAAACACTGGATCCTTGTAGTTGATCAAACAAATCATCAATCCTTGGGAGAGGATAATGATTCTTCACCGTCAGCTTATTCAATTCCCGATAGTCAATGCACATCCAAAATGATCCGTCCTTCTTTTTGACAAACAAGACCAGAGCTCCCCAATCTGAGGAACTGGGTCTTATAAAGCCCTTGTCGGATAGTTCTTGCAGTTTTTCCAACAACTCTTTCATTTTGAAAGGAGCTAATCGATAGGGTGCTCATGCTACAGGTGCAGCACCGGGCATCAAATCGATTTGGAATTCCACTTGTCGAGTCGGGGGAAGACCCGGCAAATCTTCAGGAAATACTTCAGGAAAATCTCGAACGATTGGTACGTCCTCAAGTCGCTTCTCCCCCGACTTGTCTTCAGTCTCATTTGTAGTAACATGTGCCAAAAAGACATTATGTCCTTTCAACAAATATTTATGAGTTTTGGTGCACGAAATGATGTTCAAACGAGTCACGTTTCCCTGATTACTTCCGTCACCATGAACAATTAAGGTTTCATTACCCCAGGGAATATGAACGATCTTCTTGGCACAATCAATGACAGAGTGGTACTTTGACAACCAATCCATACCGATTATGACGTCAAAGCTACCAAGTTCTACGGGCATTAAGTTGATGTTGAATGGATGGTTTAAGAAGTTTAATGCACAACCCCGGATGATAGTGTTTATCCCAATTATTTTCCCGTCGGCTAGTTCAACATCATAATAATGGTCTAATGCAGTTGGTGTGATATCAATTAGGGAACTAAATGTAGTAGATAAAAAAACTTCTATCGGCACCAGTATCAAATAAGATAGAAGCATAGCGGTCGTTTAGAAGGAATGTACCCGTAACGACGTTGGAGTCCAGGTCTGTTCCCGCATTGCCCACCACATAAACCTTTGCTGGAGCTTTGCCATTCCTACGTTGATTACCACGGTTTCCATTCTTCAACTTCGGGCAGTCTTTATTGAAATGCCCCTGGACACCACACTCATAACAAGTGACAGCATTCTGAGTTGTTCTGGAGTTCCCACGATTGTTATTATTACCATTGGGACCAGAACTCCTACAGTCACGAGCCAGATGACCGATCTTCTTGCACTTATTACACCTGGGAGCACATGGTCCTTTGTGGTGATAGTTGCATTTGGTACATAAGGGCAATGATCCTGTGTACTCCCTCTTTTCACCAGGCCCAGCAGTGTAAGCCCTCCTAATGTTCTGTCTCTTGTTTTGTTGTTGGTGCCCCTGATTGTTTCCAGCATTAAACTCCAACTTCCTCTTCTGCTCAGCTTGCCTTTCAGTAATAGTGAGGACTTTTTGATCCATCTGATCATTGGCAAACTCAATTGCTTTCTCCATCGTCTTGGGTTGATATGACATTACATTTCCCCGAATCATATCAGGAAGTCCACCAACATATTTCTCAACTTCCTCTGATTCCTCGTGGAACATCCTTCCACACATCAGTGCAAGCTCTTGAAAACGCAGAGTGTAACTTGCGACATCAGTACCTTTTACTTTTAGGTTCCAGAGCTCAATTTCTAACTTCTTGATTTCACCCCTTGGGCAGTATTTGACTGTCATCATCTTCTTTAGTGCCTTCCAGTCCATAGCATAAGCAACATCTTGAGTAACAGTCTTCATGTGGGAGTTCCACCATGTTAGAGCATTTCCAAGGAAAGTGCATGTAGCAAACTTAACTTGGTTCTCCACAGCACAGTTGCTGATATGGAACACTGATTCCATCTTCTCGAACCATTGTGACAGCACAACCACTCCTTCAGTACCCTTAAAAGTAAGGGGCTTGCAATTCAGAAAATCCTTGTACGTACACTCACGGGGAGTGCGTACAGTTCCTCTAATTCCAGTGTCAGAATTGTGGCTTCCGTCGCCATGACCATTAGTGCTATTTCGAAGAGTTTCATGGTTAGCAAGTGCCGCAGACACTCTTGCTTTGATTAGTTGCTCAACAGCAGCAGCTGTCATAGGGGCAGCAGCCGCAGCAGCAGCAGCCCTTGCAGTAGTAGCAGAGGTTCTTCTTGGCGGCATATTGTTCTAAATCACAACAATATAAAACACGTGAGTTTTCATAAACATCACAACATGACATGGGTACAACATATATATAACAAGATCACATCACACAGTGATTACATAACATGACTGGGATCACAACACATAACAGAATTGAGATTAACATAACATAATACAACACGTTATATACAAAAAGATCACATCTCACAGTGATTATATAACATGACTGGGATCACAATACATAACAGAATTGAGATCGACATGACATAATACAACACATCATATATAACTGGGAAAACATACATGATTGTCTGATACAAGAAATGAAAAATACAAATCCTACTGCCGTGCTAGCTGGGTATAAAACCCATAATACTTAGCCGGCTAACATAATGATAGCTATAAATATGACATGAAAATGTAAACCTAGGCAGAACTACCAGCGCCCTCGGGATCATCTACATGAGTCTGATCTCTAGCCTGAAGTGTCTGAATCTGTCCCAATACCGCTGACAACTATCCCTGTAGTGATAAAACCTGTGCAATCAATGTCGTCATCAGTGACTCCGGTGAGGCGATACGGTAATCTTGCATCTGGGTATGAGTCCTATATGCTTGCAGTTCATAATGAACTGCCATACTCAACCCAACGGTATGTGCCCAAGCCTCTCGGGAAACGAGGGCCTCCCGATCCAACAGTCGTGCAGTCTCATAGTGAAACTATCTATCCTTGACCAATCCATCAACTCTTTGAAATAACTGAGTCTGCCTATCCTGAGTATCCTCTATCACAGCATAAATATCCTGTGTGTCCTGCTCCTGGACCGCAGCAAGCTCAGTTACTCTAGCATTGACCCCCTCGAGGGTCGTCGGTGCTGCCTCCTCAACAGCCTCTGTCAGGTCTACCCATACATCCATAATGCCATAGCCGACCTCCTTAGCTCTCTAACGTCTGATCTAGGCATCTAAAGTGCTGATAAACCCATAATCCGCTCCATGACCTCCAGTAGGTCTAGGAGCAGCAGTCGAACTCTCCCCCACCTCATACCTCGATGTGGAAGCAGTCGGACATAACCTCTTACGAGGTGGTAACTCGGCCTCGGGAATGTCCTCCCTACGGTCGACTGGTGGTGGTATGAATAGTGAGGCTGGTAGTGGTGGTAGTGGAGATGATGGTAACAGTAATGATATAGGTACAGGTGGTGGTAAATGTAGTGATGATGGTAGAGGTGGTGAGGAAATATAAGGTAGTGGAGATGACCAAGGTGATAGTGGAGATGGTGATGGTGGTGGTGATGGTGGTGTAGGTGCGGCGACATACTCAGCAATACGTGCCTCCATGGATGGTGACATATGTGGCTCAAGTCTGACAGTCTTTCGTGCCCTACGGAGATGTGTCTGAGCAAAGGGGACCTTAGTCTGAGGTGATCTGGGTGTAGGTGCAGACTCATCCGTCTCAAATGCCTCTGTATCCCCAGCTGAGGGAATAGGGTCAACAACAGGTACAACAGAAGAGTCGGCCAGAGCTAGGTGCTCCTCTTCCTCCTCGTCATCATCCTCGTCCTCAAAGGGCTCCTCATCCTCGTCATCAGTATCATCATCATCGTCGTCGTCATCAAAGGGCTCATCATCATCATCCCCTCCATCAGCAGGATAGTCAGCATGGTCCTCCTCGGGGTCCTCCTCCGGATTCTCATCCGGATCGGAGTCTGCTACATAGCCTGGTGACAAGGTGGTAGGTGAGGCATCAGCAGGTAGAGACTGGTCCTCCAAGGGTGCCTCAACATCGGATGGCACTAAGTACTCGGGGTACTCAGGCTAAGGTTCGTATGGTACCTCAACAAGTGAAGGTGGGTGCTCAGGGCTGGGCACGTAATCAAGAGACAGTGGGTGCTCAGGTCCTGGCACATAGTCCGAAGATGGCGGGGCAACCGGCTGCATAGGGAGTCCATCGTATCCGTATACGATGACTCATGCAGAACCTCCATCAGACAGCTCCTCATTAGCTCCCCAAAAGACTCTCCCTGGCTCGGAATCAGTGTAGACAGATGTGTAGGTGATTGTGGAAGAAGAAGACATGACAGAATCTGTAACACTCAAACAGAGTTTACATTAGTACATATATAAGACCCATAATAATATACTTAATATATTATAAACACGTATGTGAACCATGCAGCATCTAGTACACTCAACTAATGCAACAAGTAATGTATGAATGAATGTCCCATGAAAATCCCTTTGTATGATGCAATGTTTGAAAACGGTTATAGTCCAAGTAAAAACATTTGACCTGGTTCTCTATAACCTTGGATCTTATACCAATATGTAACACCCCCAAATAGGGTCGCAGCAGAATAATGAATCCGGGAGCGTTACATCATAGATCAATAACACAAGATATGAGAACGACCTCTAAAAGAGTCGTTTAAAATACGATAAATTAGGTTTATTGAAATTGTTTAATACAAAGCGCAACGGCTTAAATTGTTAAACATTTGATAACAAAGATTTTAGATCATAACAAAAATCCCAAGATGTAATAACTCTAAATCTTTTATGCATGACTCCTCAAAAGAGTATCCCAATGTATCCTTAGCACCTCGTGCCTCATTGACCTGACAAAACATGCTTTAAAATGTCAACACAAAGTTGGTGAATTCATAGGTTTATGTAAATATAATGTAAGGCCGCAAGATTTCCAAGTGTATGATAATGCAACAGATGCAAACATCACAAAGTGTA
>BQNB010066327.1:2346-34607 GCA_026074375.1 Tanacetum coccineum
TATATAGTCAATTGTATTTATACATCTTGGCTATCATCCTTAATAGGCTGCAGAGATCTATTCCTAAAGGGACTCACAAGTTGTAGGTCTCAAACCGTATAGATCTTAAACCTTTAGCTTGTAAAGGGTTGTAGCCAATATGGAATAGTTCCACACTAACCACAAGAGAAACAAAGACTATGAATACTATAAGCTATGCGGAAACTAGCTTATAATACTAAGAAGAACAATGTTTAATAACTAAACTTTACTATTAATCTGCCAAAGATGTTTACAGATTACTAACTATGAAAAAGGTGTGTATGATGATTGTGTAGAGATAGATGTGTTTGTGGAGATTGATATATTTTCTCTACACCCTAGGACCTACTTTTATAGTGCAAGGAGTCCTAGTAGGTTATAACACATTTAATACTTTCCTAAGTATTATACATTAATACATTTAAATGCTTTCCTAATAAACCTTGTAACATACTCATCATATTTAATACTTATTAATACTTTCCATAAGTATTAAACCTTCCTATTCAACACATTTAATATTATAAGGAAACTAAATCATTTGATTATCAATCATAATCTTCATATCTTTGACCATATCTTCTACAATCTTTCATTATTTGTAGAATCTTCATTATGTTGATTTAGTCCCTCTTGTTTCATTTATTCAAACAGCATCAAGGAATCTTTAATTCCCAACAATCCTCCCCTAAACTTGATATTCATCTTGTTAATCATCAAGTTTCTTGAATGAAAGATTCCCAACAATCTTCCCCTAAACTTGATATTCACTTGTTAATCATCAAGTTTCTTCAATGTAAGCTTCTTGATCACCAGGAGGATGTATCCAAACACTTCTTCACTTCTAAAGCTGTTTCTTTGTCATCTTCCACCTTGCTGTTTGAAATCTTGTTATTCTTGTTTCTAGCATCATTTAAAGTCTCATCAATGAAGGTAACCTCTGCATCTGCATCATCAATCCTCCCCTGTTTGGATGCATCCTCACCCAAACTTTTTTTTTCATTATCAGATGAGTGGTTTTTTAAATTCTCCAAATCACGAACCATGGTAAGAAAATTGGTACAAAGAATCATCAATTCAATAAGTTCAAAACTATCCTCATCACTTTGAAGTGAATCACAGAAATGTATAGTTTTTGGCAAACTACCAGCCATAAACGGATTTGATGATTCTTTACCGGTTGCCGTTTGCCCCGGAATAGCCAATTCTTCATAATAAAACATGGTGAATTGATAACCATATAGTTTTGGGCAAACTATCAGCCATCAACGGATTTGAGAAGTCTTTACCAAGAGCCGTTTGCTTTGGACTAGCCAACTCTTAACTGTGAAGTATGGTGAGTTGAGAACCATATAGTTTTTAGCAAACTATCAGCTATCAACGGATTTGAGAATTCTTTACCAGATGCCGTTTGCACTGGAATAGCCAATTCTTAGTGTCGGTTAGACATGGTGAATTGATTACCATTTGTTGTGTTGAAATGAAACCAACACCTGAAAATTCTCCTATCCCTTGTAGCTTGCCAATTCTCAAAACCACTATCCATAAGTTGAGTCTAATAGTTATAGCTTCACTTAATTGTTTATGTAATAGTTCATAGTAGACTGCATTAAAAGTCATTTTGTTATAGTTTTAATTAGTTTTTATAATTATTATATAACCTGTTGTTTTATACACATTGTTTTGTTCCTTTATTTGGTTATTCCGCTATGCGTGATTCATTGTGTTTTTTTGTTATCCTTCCTAGATGGGCAACAAAAATGATCTATTTGAAGCCTTAAAATTAGGTTTTTTAACAATATTTAGATCAAGATTAATCATTTGTTTCAGATCTATTGAGACTGCCATGAGTGGTGAGCCAGCAATGACTTTGTTTGCTTGAAGTACTCTTCTATTGGCCATGTCACTCCGCTAATCCAGAGCACCATTTCTATAGCACACTTTGCTTGTTTGAAGCATCTTCAATCCTTACTGCCTTTGTTGATGCTACTTGATTACAATTTCTGTTGTCTTTATCTTGGTGCTCTGCATTCTCTGGCAAAATGTTCCAGTTTTATGGCAAGTTTAGTTGAAACATTATACTTCTGATTTTTCATATCATGCACGGTTTTTTTTTTTAACGTGATTCATAGTGGTAAGGTTGATAAACCATTAGATAAACATATCCTAGTTTTTTTTATGACACGATTATGCCTGTATGTAATTTTTAAAAGATTACATTGTAAGACAATTTCATTATAATTTAAAAATAATTTTTATTACTTTAAAGTGAATTTCTTAATTTAAATTGGATTTTTATAAAAAAACGTTTTTTATTTAAATTGGTTATTTTCGGAAACTGTTGTAGTAAAGTCGATATTAATTTTTTGGTATTATTATATGAATTTAGGTCTTTCGTTATTGATTATTTTTTTGTATTTGTGTTTCATTTTGTCGTTGGTACGCCTGTTATTTTCTTTAGTTTTTTTTTATGCGATTTTCCCATCAGCGGTCCATTGGGCATTGCATTTATACGCCATCTTTTTCTTTTTCAAAGGATTCTTTATGTCATTATACTTACTGTCATTTGATCCACGTCTTTTTGCAGTATTATGGTCGGATACCTCTTATTATATGACTCTAGGCTTTGTTTCTTGAGTACTTGTTGATATTGTCTTTGTTATCCTTATTCTATTGTTAGTTACTTAGAGTTCTTGTTGGATATAGTTGAGTATTGGACGAGCATTTTATATGATTGAGGGAAATGGACTGGTTTGTCCAAGTAGGTGTTTGTTTGTGATAGTATGTCTTGAGAAGGTGGTTAGAAGAATACCGTTGGGAGGTGAAGAGATAACTTCGGGTTCGTGGTGAAACGTACTCATGGTTGTATGTCAGTGGAAAACCTTAATGAACACAATGGTAGTATGAACCTAATAATTGAGTGATATTTCCATCGTACGAGATTTTATTGATGTATTTTTGGAAGATTTGTCGTCTATGTCCCACACGACCACCAAAAAGTTAAGTTCCTCCCCCCGCGTTGATTTGTTGGTTTCATGAGCCACACCTTAGTCGCGAAGTATTCATATCGTCTAGCACCCTCGGAAATACAAAAATTATCTGAACAACTTCAAGAGTTGCAAGACATGGTTATTCGATCTAGTCTTTTTCGTAAGAGCACCTTCGATATTATTTATGAGTAGGAAGGATGTTATTTTTGCTTATTTGTGTATCTGATCTTAGGGTGTTGAACACATTAACTGTTAAATAAACCGTTATCACCTCCTTTAGGATCGATGACTTATTTTGATCAGTGACAAGGAGCGTGTCAGTTCTTTAAGATAGTTCTTTCGGTCGGGTTTATTCATAAGCTTATGAGTTAGTGCTTGAGGATGCCATTCCAAAACGAACGAATTTCACATATGAGATACGGACGTTTTGAGTCTACGGTTTTGAATTTTGGGTTAACTAATGCACTAGCAGTTCTCATGGACTTAAATGAACGGGAGTTTGCGAACAGCACTTTTGGTGGTTTGTCCCTCATATCATGATGACATTCTGGCCTACTCAAAGTCAAAAGGAGGAGGAACTTGAAGTTCATTTGAAGTTAGATTGTTGGAGAGTCACTGGAGGAAGGAGTAGTTATATGCTAAATTTTCTAAGTTGACGAGTTATGGTTTTGAAGAAGTGCATTTTATTGGTCATGTGGTCAACCATAATGTATTCACGTGGACCTGAGTAAGAGTGAGGCAGTGAGGAATTGGATGATTATTCTTAGGATTGGCGGGTTACTACTGACGTTCATCGCGATTTTTTTAGATTATTGAACCCCATTACTTCCCTAACTAAGAGTAATCAAAAGTATGAGTGGAGTGTAGAACAAGAAGAGGCTTTTCAGACTTTGAAGATTTTGATTTTGTGATACTCCGATAAAGCAAATGTAGTGGGTGATGGGTTGAGTAGAAAGGAGGGAAAGTTGAAATCAAGGTGTAATGAGGGAATGTACCTGGCAGCCCAAGTGAGGTGTTTAAGCAAGAGAACGTACTCGCAGAAAGACTACATAGTTTAGATCAACAGATGGAAAAAAAGAGGAGACGAGAGTTGGTACTTTATGGATCAAATTTGGGTTCTATAGGTAGGAAGTGTAATGGATGAGGCCCATGCATCAAGATACTTGGTACATCCGGGAGCGGATAAGACGTACTATAACCTTGGAGACATGTATTGGTAGCCACGTGTAGAAAAGGATATAGCTACCTATGTTAGCAAATAGCGGATTTGTTTAAGAAGTGAAGGCTGCAATGTCAAAGACTTTTGGCTTGCTGCAACAACATGAAATACTTAAGTGAAAATGAGATAGAATCACCATGGCTTTTATTACTAAATTTCCACGGTCAAAGTAGTGAGTATGATGTGATTTGGGTGATGGTCGATAGACTGACCAAGTTAGCTCATTTTCTAGCTATACAAGAAGATTTCAAGATGTGAAGTTGGCAAGGATTTATATGGATGAGATAATAGCAAGGAGTGAAAATTCTGGTAACGATCAACTCAGATTGAGATGGATGATTTACCTTGTGGTTTTGGCAGACGCTGCAGGAAGTGTTAGAGACGCGATTAGATTTGAGTACTGCTTATCATCCTCAAGTGGATGAACAAAGTGAACGTATGATTCAGACTTTGGAGGATATAATGAGGGCATGTGTTATTGATTTTGGTGGTAGTTATCTATAAGAATTACGGTGTGCTCGTTTGAAGCCTTGTATGGTAGAAATGTAGTAGCCTGTCTATGGGCAAAGTTTCAGAGTAAAGTAGCTTGAGTAGACCTGAGTAGTATAGAGTTGACATTTAAGGTTGGCTATTGATTAAGAAAAAAGCTCATTGAGGCGAGTGATCATCAAAAGAGCTATGTTGATTTTTAGCGTAAGCCGTTAGAGACTTGAGGTGGGAGTAGGAGATCGTGTGTTGTTTAAAGGTGTCGCCTTGATAGGGTCGTAGCGTTCTTTGTTTTGGAAGGAAGGATAAGTTAGCTCAAGTTATGTAGGACCGTTTGAGACCTTTGAATGGGTTGGGCCTTGTGCGTATAGGTTTTGAGGTTACTGAGGAGTTAAATAGTGTACATGACACCTTTCATGTGTCAAATTTGAAGAAGTGTTTGAGGAATGCTAATTTGCATGTGTCGTTGAATGAAATCAAAATCGACAAGACTTTACGTTTTGTTGAGGAACCTTGTAAAAATATGGATCGTGAGGATTCAGAGTGTTGAAACTTTGTAGAATAAACTTATGAAAGTTCGTTGGAATTCAAAGCGTGGTCCCGAGTTCACTTGGGAACGCGAAGACTATATGAAGTCTAAGTATCCTTATTTATTTGTTGATCGTGCTGTTGAACCAACTAGTTAAATATCAGGATGAGATTTCCATAAGGGAGGGGGGGGGGATAATGTGACACCCGTGACTTGATCAGGTTAGTCATACCTTTAGAAATTGCTAAGTGTCTATTTTTTATGTTTCTTGCGTGCTATGGGTTCTATATGTATGTTGAAGTGGTTTACATATGTGCATGATGTCATTTTAGAGGTAAATGATTATCTTATTTTGTGTGCATATAAGTTTGGTGTTAAGTATTCCATTTGTTCACGTGTAGTGATAATGGGAATGAAAGACGTGTTGCATGCATTGCTACGTCAATTCTTGGTTTTTAAGAGTTAAGCGTTTATAAGAAGTGTAAGTTATTGGAAAGGAAGCATGTGAGTGAAATATGGAAGTTTGCAGTAAACTTTCCATAAATAGAAAGTGGTTTGGTGAAATGAAAGTTATTTTTAGAAAGCTTAGTAAGTAGCGTTTAAGTAAAAAGGTTTAACCAAACCAGCTTAGGTTTTTATAAAAACTTAAAGAAATGAAGTAAATTAGTTAATTAATAATTTAAAAAATATATATACATAAAATATATAAATATTATAGGGTGCGTCCGGTTTTGGGTTTAAAAGAGTTAAAAGTCAAATTGTAAATATAGGGGGATAAAGATACATTAAGGTAAGTATAAAAAAACCTAGCTCATAATTTCCTTCCCCCTCTCCCTTTTGCCGTACGATCTCAGTTCCCCCAAAACCCTAAGGAGTCAATTTTCACTTTTGGGATCCAAGAAACATTCAAGAGTTGTGGTTTAGGTGCTAGTAATCAAGGTAAGTGTGTTCTTCTTAGTTAGATTTGTATATTCATGTAACATAATCAATGATGGATCTAGGGTTTCATAAAAATATAGAATATTAATGATATTTAGTGATGCTAGAGTGATTCGGGCTTGATTATGGTCATGTTCATGCAATTGGTTAGGTTAGATTTGCGTTAAAACTTGATTTAGGGTTGAGCAGAATTTTAGGTCGTGTTCAACTACTGATATCTAGATGATAAAAACGTGTATTGACATGTTTCTTGAGTCTATGAATAAGCCAAAGGAGTCTACTTTCCAGAAAATCCGGCCTCGAAGGTTTTTAAGGTCGGGAAGTCATTCAAATGTTGGTTACACTAAAAGCTGTTAAATCAGTAAATACGGGTCAGATTTAGGTCATGTTTGGGAAGGTGAAACTCTAACTTAAAAGTGGAATTAAGCTTAGACCTTCTACAGTAGTTAAGTTCCATATGTCTATTGATAATATCGTGAAAATTAGCCTCTGAAAGCATGTCTAAGTATGGTAGTTAGAGTGATATATTTTGGTGTGCAATCAGATCCGAATTAGGACAGTTTTGAAGTTTGATTTTATTTGAAGTAGTTACACATGTAAGTAATACTTGAGAATCACAAGGTAGTTAATATACTCATAAATGAACATGGGTGATTTTTGGTATAAATTATGAAGGTCATTAAGTAAGGTTTTTAAGTTAGTCAAGACACACTAAAATTCTGCATTTTTGAATAAATTGTAGTTAACTAATGTAACGTGTTAATGAGGAGGTTAAGGTTGGGCATGGTGTCGGGGTGACCCATGATGGTTAATCAAACCCTTAGAAATCCATCATATGAGTGTTACATGGACTTGAGCTTTTATCTTGGTCGCGTGTAACACGTTTGTGTTTGTATTGTGTAGCTTGTGTTGATATTGTTTGGAAGCTGCTTGTGCATCAGGTGAGTTTCATAGTCCCTCTTTTCACATCGCTTTTAAATTGGGATGGAAATGATGCAAATGGATTTGAAATGTTCTAATTACTGTGATTATGTGTCTTTATTTTGAAAGTGTATGGACTTTACTTAGCTATTGTATGTTACGTACTAAATGCTTATGTGTATTGGGATCGGGGGTAACGTTCCTACCTATTTGTTGTGATATTGGATCGGGGGTAACGTTCCTACCCATGTGAAGTGATGGTTTTAATGGATCGGGGGTAACGTTCCTACCCAAGTGTTGATACTTGTTGGATCGAGGGACACGTTCTGTTCCCATGCTCGTTATGGTTACATTTGCATGTTAGCTTGTATGATAGTACAGTAATTGTCCTGCCATGTTTGCATTAATCACAGTAATTGTTTTTATGCTTTGATTTTCGTGTCTTAAACCTATGACTCTCACCAACCTTTGTGTTGACGTTTTAAGCATCATTTTCTGATAATCATCTTGAGGATGTTAAAGTTAGGAAGAGTGGCTAGTGAGACCGTAGGCTTGCATGCGGAGTCATTCTCCTAGAGATTTTAATTATGTCATTTGAATTGTTTGATACTTGGATGTTTGTTGATTTTGTTTAGACTTTTGGATTATGTTTCCTTGTGGTATGACTTTGCTATCGTAATGCAAGACACCTTTATCTTATGTTGGATATTGCCATGACGCATTGTGTCTCATTTGTTTATCTATTTCATTTAGTTCTCTCTATTGTTGACACCATTGTGTTGTGATGATACCCATGATGTTACGCCACGTATTTTCTCCTAAGCGGGGTGTGACAGATTGGTATCAGAGCCAATGGTTATAGAGAAGTAGGTGGTTGAGCCTAGACTATAACCTAGGGGTCCTTCATGTAGATGCATTTAGTGCTTAAGTGTTTAATGCTATAACTGCTATGCTTCCCCTCTATTTTTGTATAGCTTACAGAAGCTCAGATCGAAGCCCCAAAACCAGAGAATCTTAAGAATGAAGACGTAGGCGGTATGATCAGAAAGGATATACCTAAGGGTAAGTTGGAACCACACGCCAATAGAGTTTTATGTTTAAACGACAGGAGTTGGTTACCTTGCTATGGCGACTTAAGATCCGTGATTATGCACGAATCTCATATGTCAAAATATTCTATCCATCCCGGTTTCGACAAGATGTACCAAGACATGAAGAAGCTATATTGGTGGCCTAATATGAAAGCTGACATCGCCACATATGTTAGCAAGTGCTTGACATGTGCAAAGGTCAAGGCCGGACATCAAAGGCCATCAGGATTGTTAGTACAACCAGCAATACCCGAGTGGAAGTGGAATAATATCTCGATGGATTTTATCACCAAGCTTCCTAAGTCATCACAAGGTTTCGACACCATCTGGGTGATTGTGGATCGACTTACAAAATCTGCTCACTTCTTGCCAATAAGGGAGAATGATCCATTAGACAAGTTTGCAAGGTTGTACCTAAACAGGATAGTAGCAAGACATGAAATACCTGTTTTAATCATCTATGATCGTGACAGGAGGTTCACATCAAATTTCTGGAGATTATTTCAAAAAGCGTTGGGTACAGATCTGAGTACGAGCACTGCATATCATCTAGAAATCGATGGCCAAAGCGAGAGGACTATTCAAACTCTCAAGGACATGCTACGTGCTTGCATGATCGATTTTGGAAAGGGCTGGGTTAAGCATCTGCCGTTAGCCGAATTTTCATACAACAACAGTTATCACGCTAGCATAAAGGCCGCACCTTATGAGGCACTTTATGGCAGAAAATGTCGATCACCTGTGTGCTGGGCTGAGGTTGGGGAAGCTCAACTAACTGATCTGTAATTGATCCAAGAAACAACGGAAAAGATCGTCCTGATCAAGCAAAGGATGCAAGATGCTCAGGATCGACAAAAGAGCTATGCCGATCAGAAATGAAAGCCGATGGAGTTCGAGGTTGGGGATAGGGTTATGCTTAAGGTCTCACCTTGGAAAGGGGTCATACGGTTCGATAAGCGGGGCAAGCTAAACCCTAGATATGTTGGACCTTTCAAGGTGTTAGCAAAAGTTAGGAAAGTTTCCTACAGGCGGAACTTCCTCAAGAGTTGAGCAGAGTTCACCATACTTAATGGTCTAATCTGAAGAAATTTTACACCCGACGAACCATTAGTCAGGCCATTAGAAGGAATTCATGTGAACAAAAGCGCCAATTTGTGGAAAGCCCGTGAAAATTATGGAATGGGAGATCAATAATGGATTGAAGCAAAGCCGATACCATTGTTAAGGTTCGCTGGACCTCTAGCGGGCCCTGAGTTCACCTGGAACGTAGGATTTCGTTCAAAAATAAATACCACACCAAGGTTCTCTTTACACAACCGGGGCTTCGTCCGCTACACATAGGTCCTCAGCTTTTGGAGGACAAAGATCGTTTAACGGTATTGTAGACTGGTAACAGTTCTCATTTTCATTCCATTGTCCCAGACATTATATTCCGTTACTGATTTATTTTAGTCCGATACGCGTTTACTTTAATAATTCTTTTTAAGTTTTAATTGTGTAGACTAGAAATATTCAATTAATGTAAACGGTCCGACCAAATAAATTAAGGGTTGCATCAACCAAGTACAAATTATTATTTAAGAAGATAATTATGCACTTGCATATTTTATTTATAATGTCACGTAAAGGTTATGTTTCACAAATAAAATACATTTGGATCACCCCCGCGGAAAGACCTAGACTTCCTTAGACCTAAACCAATACCCTCTTTATTACCTCAACATTTAAATTAAAATCAATTCTTGTGTAAAACCCACTAGGTGCTGTTATACCACAAAAGCTCCTAGAAAATCCTTAAAAATAATCTTAAGGATCCTTACAAGTACTAGTACATCCTTGGTTTAATTAATACTTGTCCTAAATGTTCCCTACTAGCCAAATACATAATGTTTAATATCCATTTTGGTTCTCCTTTGCCCTATGTCGCGGTTAAACATGATCCAACACACAAATCCATAAGATTTCATAATCTAGCTCAATCTTGTACAAATATCCTCTAATTAAGAGTGTACTGTGTGGTTTTAACCAAACAAAGGTGTCGTTAACTAAAACTTCAAAACCACTAGGGCTTGGACGGTTTGGTTGATTGTGTAACTAGAAACATGTAACGCAAGTATGTGCCTATAATACTCTCACAACCTCACCATAGTACACCTATCAACCCACACATACACGAAACCATCTCTACTTTGCTCTATTTGTTTCGGTCACCACAGCTAGACACTATCCCAACACAAACACAACATCACACTAGTAATCATTAAGCTAAAGGTTATACGTTTAAGGTGTTTGAAAGCTAGAAAGATTAGTTTTAAACTAAAGCTTGGGTATACCAAGTCAGTTTCCACTAGACCTACAGGAACATACACATTCAGAAGCTAGGATCCCTTATAGTTTCTTAGCCCTACTTCATATTCAAGTTTCAGTTTGCTCATGTGGCATAAGGCATGGTTAGTAATGTGTTAACAAGCTAAAACATGGGTCGTGCCCGTAGCGATGACATAACCCTGTCTAACGACTTACAATATATACACCATAATAGAACCTTGTGTGGTGAACCAAAAGCCACAAAGGCACGTAATCAAAGTTCTTGTGTAAAAGCAGGAACGTTTAAAATATACATCACATGTAAAATATTTAACCGAGAGGTTTGATAACTTGTTTGGAAACGGAAACACTTTTATGTCACGTATCATAATACTTAACAACTCGTCTTGCTCAATAAAGGATGTGTACACTATAGTATATGCGAACTAGGGTTGTTTGGGATATGTCGAAATAAGTTAGCAAGACCATAGCTGCGTCTTGTGTCCAACACGAGCTAAACAAACTCAACGAAAAGTAAACTCACTAATGGGTTGTATGATACAGCTAATTAGAAGTTAATACTCCAGCTTAAGAAGTAGTACTAAGCCAGCAGAGTTAGTTACTGCTAAGTCAAAGTTATACCGCTAGCAGAGTTAGTACTGCTAGCATAGTTGTTTAAATTACTGCTATAGTATTAATAATACTATTTTTGACATTCCTGAACTTTCTTGTGTCCAACACGAGCTCAAACAAACTCTAACGAATTTGTAACTCACTAATGGGTTGTATGATACGAGCTAAATAGAAGTTATACTCTGCAGGCTTATGAATTAGTATGTTAGCAGAAGTTAGTACTGCTATCAGGGTTAGTAAACGCTAGCAGAAGTTTATACTGGCTATCAGAGTTAGTACTGCAGCAGAAGTTAGTACTAGCTAGCAGAGTTAGTACTGATAGCATGATTGTTAATCACTAACGAGTATATAATAATACTGTTTTTGACATATCTGAACTTGAGGGACTTGCTTGAAACTCTTAAGAAACCAAAAATGTAATTTTTTAAAATAAGGACTTAAGGTATCATATGGAAACGGTCAAGGCTTGTAAATGGACAATATTCTATTTTAAACTATAAGGACTATTTTTGCCAATAATGAAAACCTAAGTGTATCTTATATAATTAAGTGATTTAAATAAACACTTATGATACTGGACTAGTCGTGATATAATACGGATACTTATATAACTAAAGTCACGCGAATGATAAATCGGTGTATTTTATTATTAATACTTAACAACCTGGTAAAACTTAAAAGTATGATAGTCGTACACCTCCAAAAGCAAACTAAGAAAACGAATACACTAAAACGTGTACACCACCACACAAGTGATAACAGTAATTATAAACTAAGAAATTGTGTATAGTTTATACACTGAGCCGTTAGCCTAAAATATGTAGACTAAGACTTGATCGTATTTACTTAGGTAATTGACGGTGTGATTCACATACCATGCTTGGATAGATAAGATCAATCAGAGGGCTAATACCTTCCTAGAGGTGAGTTCTAGCCATGTTTTAACGGTTGTTTAAAAATGATTTATCATCCTTAGGGTTAGAACATGCGTTGTATTTACAAATTGGACGCAAAAGTATACATTTTTATAACCATGATTAACGTGTTTGCCTAAGTTACCATAGAGCCATTATAGTCCATGATCATGAACTATTTAATTGCATAGATTGTATTGGAATTACATTATGTGGGCGCAGATGTTATGATAGATCATTTGGGATTGACAATCCCCGTTCGAGTGACTAACATCACCGGGAACGAACGCTATACCATGTCGAATTTAGGATTATTTGGGGTTAGCACATCATTCTACGACACTTGTTGGCAAATATTTTTGCATCAATATATGACGAGCTTCAGGTGTCATGAGCTTAGGAAAATGTAATTACTTGTTTACATGATGTATGGCATTTGTGCTTCAATCATACACTTAGAAGATCCTTGAGGTCCTACATTGAGTTTACATAAACTATGAATTCACCAACCTTTATGTTTTACGTTTAAAGCATGTTTTTCAGGTCGAATAAGGCACGATGTCATGATACACTGGAAGTAAATTAATTGAAGACGTCCACATTTAAGATTTAGGGTCTTATACATTTTGGGGAACAATTGTTTTATAAAACCAGAATCTTTATTCATTTGTTGAACAGTTTGAAGCCATGAGCATAGTGTACAAAACAATTAATTTTGATAATCTAATGGATCTTTTTTCAAACAACACCGTATAGTGGGCTTCTTATATCTTGTGCTATTGACCCGTAAAATTTAATCCTCTGTATATTTAACTTTCCGCTGCGACCCAGATTTGATGGGTGTATAAATTTGTCCCTTACAAAGTCCTTAAGGATTCACTAGTTTCATCTTCTAGTTCTTAAGAAGAACACCCAACTAAACTAACCTGCAAAACATCAGTGATAACCAGGCAATAAGCTTATGGGTAAGCTCCTTATAGAGTTGGTCCAAACAAATCCATATGAAGAACTGTAAAGGGCTGACTAATAGACTTAACAGATTTGGCCTTACAGGAGCCATGGTGTTGCTTTCTTTCGACAGCAACACAAGTGTGATCATTTTGAAAAATCTGTTAAAGGTAAACACTCATTACAATAGGTTTTGCCCTTTACAGGTTTGTTTAAGTTTTTTAAGTTAACATGACCCTACCTTCCCTAAACATTTGTTAGATTCATTAATTGTGGCCTTTGAAATTAAACAAGCTAAACCTCCTGAAAGAATAATGTTCTCTAAATTGAAACTGTACATATTGTTTTGTCTGGGGATTCTAAGTAAAACTTGATTTGCATCAGGTAACTAAATTCAGGAACAAAACAAGACATTCAATGTCCATGAATAGAATCCCCCCCCGTTGTTCTCTTATCACACATACTTATACACAGAAAAGAAGATTGAAATGTTGTAAAGTTCTTTCACAAAGCACACATCTTAAAATCTAACTTTCCTGTTTTTATTTTACCTTTACCAGTTATGTAACCTTTACTTCCTCCAAAAGCAACAGGGCCACCATTAAAGTCTTGATATTCAGCAAGGTAGGCCTTATTTCCAGTCATGTGCCTGGAACATCCACTATCAACAATCCCTTTGTTCTGAAAAGTTCTGTGTGGATAATCCTGCACATCAAATAAAAAAAGATTAGAATCTCTAGGGACCCAAGCCTATTTGGGCTGAGTCAGCCTATGGATCTTTTGAATACCATAAGCTCTAGGTCCCTTGATCCACCTTTGTATTTGGAAGATTTGTGCTGTAAGTCTTTTGGTCGCCATTACAACCTTTTGAGGCGTAAAACAACATTTCCCCGTTTTTCCCCAATAACACTAACTCCTCTGCATTTACCGCACATATCAACCTTTTGTGTTTTAAAATTTGTTTCTAAGTGTTTGTTGTGTTATTAAAAGGCCTTCTAAATGGTGAATGAGTTTTATGAAAAACAGTTTTTGGTCTAACTCTATTCACAAAAGGTTTAACAGTACTAATTTTCCTAGCAGCATTAGTTAGTACTGCCTGACTGTTAAAATTATGTCTAGCAGTACTAACATTGTTAGTACTGCTAGCTCTAGCAATATTAATTGGAATTTTGCCAGTTCTAGTTAATACTGCTCTAGGAACGAATTGGTTCTTATGATTCACTCTTTACACAT
The DNA here is from genome assembly GCA_026074375.1 of Tanacetum coccineum. Taxonomy (NCBI): domain Eukaryota; kingdom Viridiplantae; phylum Streptophyta; class Magnoliopsida; order Asterales; family Asteraceae; genus Tanacetum; species Tanacetum coccineum. The sequence goes on from BQNB010066327.1 coordinate 16,578, forward strand.
TGTTCCAAACTGGTTTATTCTCCCTTTGAACATTATCCTTGCCCTTCCTTTTGTTTAGTTCAACCTGTTTAGCCATCCTTTTCTCATGAAAATCACAATCTCTGATAAGATGACTAAGACTTCCACATACAAAACATGCTTTTGTAGTAAACCCATATCCCAACCCTTTCTTGTCCTTTAGGATTTTTACAATGAGTGAATTGATTCTTAACAGTTTCCTAGGAGTTTTTACATTGCTGGTTACAAAACTAGAGTTGTTTTCCTGTTCTCTGTTTGGTAGAGAAAACATGTGGATCTTCACGACTATTCATGGACTCCTCAATGATATGACATCAACCAAAGCTAGGTTGACTTAATACTTTTTGGGTTCATTGATAGTTCAGGTTTCAAGGGCATAAGATTCATGTGTTTTAACACTACAATCTGATTCACAAGTATCAAAGTCACTGGTTTTGGGGTTTCAAAAGTCACTATTTTTGAGATTGTGTTTATACTAGACACAAATATGTACATTTTATGAGTATTCTATTCAAATATCAGTCTAGATGCATTGTAAGTCCTTGTCATAGGGTGGAGGAACAGCAAGCATTTCTTCTGCATGACAAACATACATACAAAGGCTATTTTCTAAATCCTTTCCTTATTCATAAATACACTTTGTAAAACTTCATTTTCATAACTCAAGATGCCATCATATCTGTAATCCCCATAACCAAGCCCAAATTTATCATTAGCACTCATTTGAGTATTTAGCAGTTTACCAAGATTTTTAGAAGAGTTGTGCTATTTTTCTACTTTAGCTTTTAAATCTTCTTTTACTTTTTCAGCTTCTGCCAATTTTTCTTTCCTTATGATATGTAAGGACACAGGTTTATTCATCTAAGTCTATTTTCATAAACCTTATCTTTTCCTCATACCAAAGTTGACCTTTTTGATGAGCAACTAATTGTGCTTCAACTTTCTTTAAAGCTTGAGTATATGCCTGTATTTCTATACTGGCATCACTGAGTTGTTCCTTCTGAGCATCATACAGTTTTTTAAGTTTAGCATAAGACTCTTTACATTCTTTTGAACAAGAAGTTACCTCTGTGTCTGAGCCTAAACTGTTGCAAGCCATCAAATCATAATTTGCTTCTTCTTCTGAGTGACTAGTCCAATCAACACCTTCTCCATAAATAATAACCAAAGCTTTAGAGTCCTCCTTCTACTAGATCTTCTCCCATCCGTATTTCCAGAAGTTTCCAAGCACTCTCCCTCTTACTATCTTGATTTCCCTGTCTGCACTCTCTAGCAAAATGCCATGTCTTGTGACAATTATAACACTCGACTTTGGTTTTATCAAAACCAACCGTCTCTTGGCATCAAATTTGTAGCTTTCTTCCCATGGTCTTTTGGTAGAAACTTTTTCATTCACATTGAAATCAGGGCCACCTGCCATTCAAGTCCATTTCTTTTAAATCAAACTCATCAAGCTGTTCCAAATCTTCATGATCCAATTGAGGGCAACTGAAGAACAAACAAGGATTACAAGTAGATCGCCGAATGAGGCAACAGTCACATAATAGAGGATGATGTTATTGCACTTAGATGACTTTCATTACTATTTGAAGCCAACTGATTTCGAGATTCAAGAGATGGTAAACATATGGGTTTCAGGGGAAGCTTATTGATTTAATGTTTAACCATCTACATGCACTACTTGAGGTTGCATATCTATAGAAGACCCCTACTTGATTATAACAAAAAGGGGAAGAAGTTTCATTTGTATATTAACTTTAGGGGAAGTTCATGCTTATTGGGTTTTGTCATTATCAACTAGGGGAAGATTGTTAGGAATTATATTTGAGTTAATAAAGACAAAATAATGAATGAAACAAGATGGAAACAAGAAGGACTAAAGTCGTCATTGTAGAAGTCTTCAAAAGATAAGAATTGGAAGATTCTCTCAGATTTGGTCAAAGATAATTAATTGGTCAAAGATAAGAACAAGAACAAGATTTGGTCAAAGATAATTAATTTGGTCAAAGATAACTAATTTTATCATTATTATCTTTATTAGTTTCCATGTAAACCTTAACTTCTTATACTATAAAAGGAGGTCTAAGGTATGTAGTTTAATTATCCATCATAGTTAGATCTTTCCAATGAGAGTCTAATAGTTAGCTTATTAGTTTATGTAATAGTTCATAGTCGACTGATTAAAGTCGAATAGTTTATAGTTTATTAGTTTATAAATTAAAACCTTGTTTATAACATTGTTGTTCTTATTTGTTATTCCGCTGCGTGATCAATGTTATGATATCCTAGATGGGCAAAATGATCTATGAAGCCTACAATTAGGTTTTAACAATTTAGAACAAGATTTATCATTTGTTACCTCAGAATCTGAGAATGCCATGAGAGCCATGTTTGCTTGAATTTCTTCCTCTGCCATGTCACTCCAAGCAAATCCAGCACCATCTATAGCACACTTTGCCTTTTTAGAAGCATCTTCAATCCTTACTGCCTTTGATGAGCTACCTTGATTCCAATTTCTGTTGTCTTTACTCCTTGGTGCTCTGCATTCTCTGGCAAAATGTCCCATTTTATGGCAGTTGAAACATTCTACCTTTGATTTATCATATCCAGCAGGTTTAAAGTGATTCATAGTGGTAAGGTACGATACACCATTAGATAACCATCCCTAGATTTTTTTATGACGACCAGAATGAATTTTTCAAAGATTACATTTAAGACAATTTCATTATTATTTAAAATAATTTTTATACTTAAAGTGACTTTCTTAATTTAAATTGATTTTTATAAAAACGTTATTTAAATTGGTCTTTCGAGTAAAGTCGATAATTGGTATAAGAATTTACGTCTTTCGTATTGATATTTTTGTATGTGTTCATTTGTCGTGGTACGCCTGTTGATTTTCTTTCGTTTGCGCTTTCCCTCGGTGCATATACGCATCTTTTCTTTCAAAGGATTCTTATGTCATTTGATCCACGTCTAATTGCATATGTGGAACCTCTTATATGCACTCTAGGCTTTGACTTGATAATCGTTTGTTATCCTATTCTATTGTTCGTAACCCTTAGAGTTCGTTGATATCGTTGAGTAGTGGAAGCTTTTATATGATTGAGGGAATGGACTGGTTGTCCAAGAGGAAGTTTGTGATAGTATGTCTTGAGAAGGTGGTTAGAATACCGTTGGAAGGTGATGAGATACTTCGGGTTCGTGGTGAACGTACTCAAGGAGTCGTGAAAACCTTAATGAACACAAAGGTAGATGAACCGAAATTGAGTGATATTTCCATCGTACGAGATTTTATTGATGTATTTTTGGAAGATTTGTCGATGACCACCACGACAAAAAGTTAAGTCCCGCATAGATTTGGTTCATGAAGCCACACCAGTCGCGAAGTATTCATATCGTCTAGCACCCTCGGAAATACAAAAATTATCTGAACAACTTCAAGAGTTGCAAGACAAGGGTTTCATACGATCTAGTCATTTTCCGTAAGGAGCACCTGTATTATTCATGAAGAAGGAGGATGGTTATTTTTGCATGTGTATTGATCATAGGGAGTTGAACAAATTAACTGTTAAAAACCGTTATCCACTCCTTAGGATCGATGACTTATTTGATCAGTTACAAGGAGCGTGTCATTTCTTTAAGATAGATCTTCGGTCGGGTTATCATCAGCTATGAGTGCTTGAGGATGCCATTCCAAAGACCGCATTTCAAATGAGATACGGACGTTTTGAGTCTACGGTTATGCCTTTTGGGTTAACTAATGCACCAGCAGTTCTCATGGACTTAATGAACCGGGTTTGCGAACCGCACTTAGGTAGGTTTGTCCTCATATTCATTGATGACATTCTGGCCTACTCAAAGTCAAAGGAGGAACATGAAGTTCATTTGAAGTTAGTGTTGGAGTCACTGAGGAAGGAGAAGTTATATGCTAAATTTTCTAAGTGTGAGTTATGGTTAGAAGAAGTGCATTTTCTTGGTCATGTGGTCAACCATAATGTATTCACGTGGACCTGAGTAAGAGTGAGGCAGTGAGGAATTGGATGATTATTCTTAGGATTGGCGGGTTACTACTGACGTTCATCGCGATTTTTTTAGATTATTGAACCCCATTACTTCCCTAACTAAGAGTAATCAAAAGTATGAGTGGAGTGTAGAACAAGAAGAGGCTTTTCAGACTTTGAAGAATGATTTGTGTGATACTCCGATAAAGCAAATGTAGTGGGTGATGGGTTGAGTAGAAAGGAGAAAGTGAAATCAAGACGAGTAAGAGGAATGATACTGGCAGCCCAAAGTGAGGTGTTTAAGCAAGAGAACGTACTCGCAGAAAGACTACATAGTTTAGATCAACAGATGGAAAAAAAGAGGAGACGAGAGTTGGTACTCTATGGATCAAATTTGGATTATATTGGTAGGAAGTGTAATAGTTGAGGCCCATGCATCAAGGTACTTGGTACATCCGGGAGCGGATAAGACGTACTATAATCTTGGAGACATGTATTGGTAGCCACGTATAGAAAAGGATATAGCTACCTATGTTAGCAATTGTCGGATTTTTTTAAGAGGTGAAGGTTGCAATGTCAAAGACTTTTGGCTTACTGCAACAACCTGAGATACTTAAGTGAAAATGAGATAGAATCACCATGGATTTTATCACTAAATTTCCAAGGTCAAAGTAGTGAGTATGATGTGTATTGGGTGATGGTCGATAGGCTGACCAAGTTAGCTTATTTACTAGCTATACAAGAAGATTTCAAGATGTGAAGTTGGCAAGGATTTATATTGATGAGATAATAGCAAGGAATAAAATTCTGGTGACGATCAACTTAGATTGAGATGGATGATTTACCATGTGGTTTTGGCAGACGCTGCAGGAAGTGTTAGAGACGCGATTAGATTTGAGTACTGCTTAGCATCCTCAAGCGGATGGACAAAGGGAACATATGAATCAAACTTTGGAGGATATAATGAGGGCATGTGTTATCGATTTTGGTGGTAGTTATCAATTAAGCATTCGGTGTGCTCCGTTTGAAGCTTGTATGGTAGGAAATGTAGGTCGCCTGTTCTATGGGCAAAGATTAGAGAAAGTAGCTTGATTAGACCTGAGTTAGTACTAGAGATGACATATAAGGTGGTATTGATTAAGGAAAAGCTCAAAGCGGCGAGAGATCATCAAAAGAGCTATGTTGATTTTAGGCGTAAGCCGTTAGAGTCTGAGGTGGGAGATCGTGTATTGTTAAAGGTGTCGCCTTGGAAGGGCGTAGTGCGTTTTGGAAAGAAGGGTAAGTTAGCACCAAGATATGTAGGACCGTTTGAGATCCTTGAAAGGATTGGCCTTGTAGCGTATAGGTTGAGGTTACCTGAGGAGTTAAATAGCGTACATGACACCTTTCATGTGTCAAATTTGAAGAAGTGTTTGGGGAATGCTAATTTGCATGTGCCGTTGAATGAAATCAAAATCGACAAGACTTTACGTTTTGTTGAGGAACCTGTAGAAATTATGGATCGTGAGATTAAGAGTTTGAAACGTAGTAGAATACCACTTGTGAAAGTTCGTTGGAATTCAAAGCGTGGTCCCGAGTTCACTTGGGAACGCGAAGACTATATGAAGTCTAAGTATCCTCATTTATTTGTTGATCGTGCTGTTGAACCAACTAGTTAAATCTCGGGACGAGATTTCCATAAGGAGGGGATACTGTGACAACCGTGATTTGAGCAGGTTAGTTTATACCTTTAGAAATGGCTAAGTGTCCATTTTGTATGTTTCTTGCGTGCTATGTGTTCTATATGTATGTTGAAGTGGGTTACTTATGTGCATGATGTCATTTTAGAGGTAAATGATTATCTTATTTTGTGTGCATATGAGTTTGGTGTTAAGTATTCCATTTGTTCACGTGTGGTGATAATGGAAATGAAAGACGTGTTGCATGCATTGCTACGTCAATTCTTGGTTTTTAAGAGTTAAGCGTTTATAAGAAGTGTAAGTTATTGGAAAGGAAGCATGTGAGTGAAATATAGAAGTTTGTAGCAAACTTTCTAAAAATAGAAAGTGGTTTGGTGAAATGAAAGTTATATTTAGAAAGTTTAGTAAGTAGCGTTTAAGTAAAAAGGTTTAATCAAATTAGCTTAGGTTTTTATAAAAACTTAAGGTAATGAAGTAAACTAGCTAATTAATAATTTAATAAAAAAAAATATAATTATTTAAGGGGGTTATCGATCGGTTAAAAAGTAGGATTAAGGTGTTTCATTTTTTATAAATCTGCAATTAGAAAAGAATAAGGGTTACTTACAGTTATACACTACAAACCTAGCTCATAATCCCTTCCTCCCCTCCCCTTGTTCCGTCGAACTCAGCCTCCAAAACCGTAATAAGAATCGATTTTCATTGCTAGATCCAAGTAGTCAATCAAGTGTGTGTTAGGTGCTAATAAAAACCCTAAGAAGTTGATTTTCACTTGTGGATCCAAGAAACATTCAAGAGTTGTGGTTTAGGTGCTAATCATCAAGGTAAATGTGTTCATCCTAGTTTAAATAATGTATTCATGTAACAAAATCAATGATGGATTCTATGGTTTCATAAAATTCAGAATATTAATGATATTTGATAATGATAGAATGATTAGGGCTTGATTAGGGTTGAGCAGAATTTTGGGTCGTGTTCAATGACTGATATCTGGATGATAAAAACATGTATTGATATGTTTCTTAAGGATATGAATAAGCCAAAAGAGTCTACTTTCCAGAAAATCCAGCCTTAAAAGTTTTTAAGGTCGGGTAGTCATTCAAATGTTGGTTACACTAAAAGTTGTCAGATCAATAAATACGGGTCAGATTTAGGTCATGTTTGTGAGGGTAAAACCTATACTTAAAAATGGAATTAGGCTTAGCCCTTCTGTAGTAGTTAAGTTCCATATGTTTATGGATAATTCTGTGAAAATTAGCCTCTGAAAGCATGTCTAAGTATGGTAGTTAGAGTGATACATTTTGGTGTGCAGTCAGATCCGAATTAGGATAGTTTTGAAGTTTGATTTTATTTGAGGTAGTTATACATATAAGTAATTCTTGGGAATCCCAAGGTAGTTAATATACTCATAAATTAACATGGGTGATTTTTGGTATAATTTATGAAGGTCATTAAGTAAGAGTTTGGGTACGTAAAGAGACACTAAAATTCTAAAATTCTAAGTTAATTGTAAGTAGCTAGTGTAAAGTGTTAATAAGATGGTTAAGATTAGGCATGGTGTCAGGGTGACCCATGATAGTTAACTAAACCCTTAGACATCCATCATATGTGTGTTACATGGACTAGAGCTTTTAGCTTGGTCGCGTGTAACCGTGATTATTATTTGTATAGTTGCGTGTTGAGATTTGGAAGCTGCGTTTGAGCATTCAGGTGAGTTTCATAGCCCCTCTTTTCTTATGATTTATTAGGGTGGAAATGATGCAAAGTGTTTGGAAATGTTTTGATTACTGTGATAATGTGTTGTCAAAGATTCATGGACTATACGTGACTATTGTATGTTGTGTGCTACATGTTTTATGATGTGATATTGAGAATTGTGAACTAAGTCAGGGGGATCACCCGCGGGTATCCATGGCATGTTTAGTGGAAGGTACTATGGCCTAGCGGGCAGGAAGGTTACTTTGAGAGTACCCATGTTCTGGGCTAAGGGGGTAACCACAGGGACCTTTGTGCGATATGAGACGTCTTGTAGTCGTTTGCCGGTTATTTATGTGATTAATTGGATTTGCATGTTAGCCAGTATGGTAGTTCATTTATTGTCCTGCAATGTTTTCTTTATTATCACAGTAATTTACAATTGGATTTGATTTTCGTGTCTTAAAACCTATGACTCTCACAAACTTTATGTTGACGTTTTTAGGCATCACTTTCAGGTGAGTATCATGATGATAAGAAGGATGTTAGGTAGAGTGGCTAGAGAGACCCTAGGCATTGCTTGTGAAGTTGTCTTTTCTAGTCTTTTCAAACCATTACGAAGTAATACTTTATAAGGAAAAGTCAACCATTATTTGGGAGACGGCTTAATCTAGTTCTTCCCTAGATCCAATAGTGAATGTCTGAATCTAGGAAAAGTCAAGCATGCTAAGAATATGCTGAAACCTTTCGTATGCTGAATCTAGTTCTTCCCTAGATCCAATAGTGAATGTCTCAAATTGTTGTTTCAACAGATTCTTTTGCATCTTCTTTGATGCTTCGTTTCCTCCAAATCTTGCTTTTATGGCTTTCCATAAAGATCTTGCATCTACAACATCATGAAAACTGAGAAGATGTCTATCACTGATATTCCGATATTCCTTAATGAAACACTGATATACTGTCAACTATGCGGAATCTAGTTGGCAGTATTTAAGAAGAACACACAATAGTTTCTCAAAGGGGTCCTTTCATGTAGATGCATTAAAGGCTTACGTGTTTAATGCTATAACTGCTATACTTCCCCTCTATTTTTGCATAGCTTTTATATCTCGTATTTTGATAAGTTGTCAATTTTAGTTATTTAGCCTCCATTAATCTGATATGATATGTATTCTTCTTTGTATTTTAGCTATCTTTTTCCTCAACCCGTAAGGAAGTTCGTTGGGGAACCGTTTTGCCAACTGGACTTAAGCGTTATAAGGAGCCTCTTGTGGAACCGAAGAAGATACGATAGTTGATTGTTTGTCGGATGCGCGTAATAGGACTGGACCCGCGGAGTCGGGTGATTCTTACGAAGGCAAAGTCAAACCCAAGCGAGGCCCAGCATAAGTTTATCCCGTCCTTTACTTCGTCATTTTGTTATTGATTATTTCTTTCGGATATTTCGTATTTTGGGAATTGTTGCAAGACTTTCGTTCCTTTATGTCATTTCGATTTTATTTTGATATAAGTATGTAGTTATTTGATGGAGCATCCTTTATGTGTTAAGTTGGAGTGGTTTAAGAATGAGCAATATGTTATATGTGCTTTTGATTAACTTTTTAAACTACACCTTGTTTTTATAATAATAATATCTTATATTATATATATTATATATATATATATATTTATTATAGTATATATATATATATATATTGTATATATATATATATATATATTCAAGGAATATCTAAAAAAATCAATAGAAACGAAAGTAGTATAGAATATTCCCGGGGTCGTTTATCCCACACAGAGTGAATTGGGAAAGTCGAGTGTCGGGTTTTGATATTGATGTCTGAATGAATAGATTTGGATTTGGTTTTTTTAATTAAAATGCAAAAACGATTAAGGAAATCCTAAAAACAAAAGCTAAAATAATTTAAACCTAAAACGTAGACGGGAAAGTAAAAACGCGAGTTAAAAAAACTAAATTATCAAAAACATAAACCCTAAAGATTTTTTTAAAGTTTTAATAATCCTAAATTACTAAATTAAAAAGATATTTTAAAGAAAATCCTAAAACGAGATGTTTTAAATTGAAAAACGAAGAAAACGTGAACGGGGATCGAATCGTTCTTAAAAAAAGTGAAATTTGCAAAAATGGAACCTACGAAAGTTTTTATTTTCCTAGTAAAAATGATAAAAGATAATTTTCTAAAAAAGTTATATTTTTTGATTTATATTTATTTTTATTAATTAAAAAAAACTATTTTAAATGAAAATAAATGATTAAAAAATAGAAAACAAAATGGGAAAAAATCTCAAAAAATACAGAAAAAATAGGTTGAAGGAGCTCAATCAAGAAAAATAAGTGGGTTCCCAGCTTATTGGGAATAAGCTGGGAAATTGCAAAAACGGCTTAAAGGGCTAATGGGTAAAAAGGCCTTATTGAATAATTGTTGAACTTATTGTTGGATCTGAAGCTATGTAGCACGTTGGTTATGAGGGTGTGTGTTTGGGACGCTTGTTAAAGGGGGGAGGTCCAGGGTTCGAGCCTGGCCTCTCTCTTTTTATAAAAACTTTTTTTTCTTTTTTTTTAAAACTTGTAAAACACCTAAAAATAAGCTAATTTAAAAAAAAGCATTTTTTTTACAAAACTTAAAATAAGTAGAAAAATGAGCACAAAGAGGTGACAAAATGTGTTTTTTTTAACTATGGACCTAGAGTGCTTAACTGCTATGGCAATTTAAGACAAACAAGCACAAGCAAAGCTCAAATAAGCCAAGACAGATGGCTACTCTAACCTATAAGCTAATGCAACTAAAAATAAGCCAGAAGAAAAAGAAAAAAAAACAGACAAATAAACACTAAGAAGCAATAAGCCAAAGGCACAAAATGCATACAAGCAGCCAAGGGGACAGATTTGGGCTCAATTTTTAGGCACCTAGGAATGATCCTAATGGCAAGGGGCTTATTCTAGCTTAAAGGCCATCCAAGTGGCTTCTAAAATCATCAATAAAAACAAAATTTAAAATTAAATTAAGCTAAGAAAAATGGCTTGGAAAACTGTTGGTCACAAAGAGTATGTATGAAGTTTGGCTATTTCAGTTTTAAAAGGGGTAATGCTGGCTTAAAATTAAGCAACCAAATAAGCTCAAAAATGAAATACAAGTTAAAACAGATGGAGACAAGCTCCTAATGAGCTTGTATTCAAAAATTTAAAAGCTAAAAACTAATTAAAGCTGCTGATATTTTAAGATCAAATGGTCAATTTGACTTATGAAAAGATTTAACAAACTTGACAGATTTGAGAAAACCCAAAAAAAAATAAAAAGCCTAACAAAAAAGACTTCTAAACTTTTGTCTATTACTTTCAAGACACACAAAAATCAACTCTAAATGGTGGTTTCAAAGGCTTTAGCCTAAAAAGCTCTTATGAGCAGTTTGTTACCAACAGCTTCAAAGAAGCTTTTAGAAATAACCTCAAATCAATACTTAAGACCAATACTTTGAAGACATGTTTAAAAACAACTTAATAAGGCTTGACAAAGTCCAACAAATGACCCATATGGTTTTTTACACCTTTTTACCCACTTTGAACCACTATGCCAAACACCCCTTTAGGATTTTGAAAAACATTTTTAAACTGTTTTTAAGAGATTTAAGCAATGGGTTTTGAACATAAATGATAAACAAGCAAGTTCAAGCAGAGATAAGCAAAAAGAAAGCAAAAATAAGCAATTAAAATAAGCAAACAGTTATAAGCAAACTATGACAGTTTTTGAATTTTGGCATAAAACTGCTACAAAGGGTCAATGGCTAGCAATAAAGAACAAAATAGCATAAGATAACAATAATAAGCAAGAAAAGACAGGAAATAAGCAGAAATAAGCTAGCTACAGTAAAAATAAGCAAAAATGAAAAAGGGAACTTACAAGAGTCCTATGCTTTTTGGCAATGAAATGAGCTTTCTAACAGCTTATAAACACACCCTATAGCCTCCCATGAGGCACTAAACCCAAGGCCATCCTTTTTAACCTTGCTCCAAAGATTCTTCAACAGATTTTTTTTATATTTTTTTTTTATAGATTTTTAACCTTTTTTGGCAGAAAATAAAAATAGCTTTAATATAGGTTTTTAAGGACTTAAAAACTTATAAAAGAGCTTAAACAAGGTATTTAAAAAGACTAAGAATTAAAATGTTTAAGAATTTAAGAAAAACAATAAATTGCAGAAAAATTAAAAAAAGTAATTTAAAGACAGAAATTAATTTGCAATGAATATTAATAAAGGACAATATATTAATAGATGGACATTTTTTGAATATTACAAGTTGTGCTTTTACAAAATTGACACCTGAACTAAGATTCTATAAGCTTACTATTAAATACTAAAACCTATTGAGGACTTGTGCTTCTTCATGAGAGAGACCAGCTGTGTTTTTGTTGTGTGGGTGAAAGCTCTAAAGCAATCTCAAGCACATTGAAGTTGCTTGGTCCCAATTTCTTCAATCATAGCCTTTGATGTCGAGTAATCCAATAGATGTTCGGGTGGGGAGTTTAGGATTTCCAAGTGGTTATTGGCTAGCTTATGGTTGTGGGGTGAGATGGGAGTTATGGGTTTTGTTGGTTTGTTGCAGGTGTGGAGAGATTTTGGGGATGGTGAACAGTGGTTAATGGTTGTTGTATAATGGTATTGCAGGGAAGGTCCTTGTGGTGGGATGAAAGTTTGTGACATTGGCAGAATAAGCCCCTAAGGTTGTATGGTGATATTTGGGTTAAAAGGGTTTATGGGTTAACGATTGTTAAGTGGTAATGGGGCTTAGGGTTACTGTTTGGGCCGGGTAAAAAATTTATAAGGGTTTTGTGGGCTTTTTTAGTTTATAACTTTTAGGCTTTTATTTAAAATGGGTGGCCACTAGGTGGGTACGGGTGGGCCCAGTTTTGATTATTTATGTTTCGGGCTCGGTTTTCGATGCTCTTTCCAAAGCCGTATCCCGGGGTTGATTTTGACTTCGTCTTGACTTCATTAAATGCACAAACGTTGTCGAGTCGATCCGGAAATTTTCGTTTTAGCTCCGTTTTTAATCCTTTTGAACCCTTTGCCTCAGTTTTTCGCGCTCTTTCCAAATTCGTGCTCAGTTTTGTCCGGTTTAGCTTCATTTTTTTGTCCTTTAGTGAATATCCGGTACCTGCACAACACAAACACAAAAACAAGCATATTTATGGCATTTTATGTGCGTTTTTGATCGTTTAGGGTCGATTTTAAAGGTAAAAGGTATGTGTATTTAAACATATACCAAAATCCCCCATACTAAACTATTGCGTGTCCTCACGCAATGCTACAAGTAAGCACTTAGAAAACTAAGAATCTCGATCCCCCTCGACTAATAGCCTCGAAAAGTAGCCAAGTGTTTGTCGAGGGGAAGTAAAGACTCATAAGTTTTGAAAAGCCCCGTCTTTATCATTTTTAAATATATACTCTTATTTCTACACATACTTTTTGTATTTTTCATTTTTCTCATTTTTTTTGTACTTTTCATATTAAGCAACTAACTACTTATTTGACTTTCGTTATTTTATAACTTTTAGGGATCATAGAACAAGATGCATTTCGATCCGAGAATGCCCCAAAAAGGATAAATTCATCGTCCCCGACTTTTCACTTGCTTCAAACCAAGCTTAAAACGAAATCACCGCTAATTATGAGTTAAGATGCTAACACTACGCATATTTGCAACTTGTGAACTCTTCACTCCCGACAATTATTATATCTTAGGTGTATGTGCTATTTTGAATTTCGACTTTGGATCAATGTTTTGCAAAATTCTATGCTTCACGTTCCACCCGAGAATAATGAGTTCGAAGGCGAGATCATCCCATGTAGCGACTTTCGTCTCGGCACATCCCAACCTCATCGGCTAAGTGACCAGGCTTTTGACACCCCACAGAGACTAGTATCGGGACTCACGGACCTTTGGTTTCAAAAACTCTCAGATTTTCCGTATATACATAGCTTATAAAATAGAATAGCCAAAGTTTAAAAGCATATTTAAATTTAACAAAAAGAAATCTATTTATTAATTCACACTTAATATACTTATGCAATTGTAACCCTCGACTCTTTAGAAGGCTGCAACATCGGTTGTGAGCCGGCAAGATGCAGCAAACTTTTATCAGTCTCGGATTATTATTCTTACTATGGGCTTTCTTTAGAAGGCTGTAACATCGGTTGTGAGCCGGCAAGATACATCAAACTTTTATCTGCCCACAGTTTATATTTATTATATATATATATTTTTTTCATTTTTCATCATCATTTTTATATATATATATGACAAGACTTATTTTTGAAAAATTTAAGTATAAATTTGAACTAAGGCTAAATTTTTTGCTATATACTACATAAAAATTATTGATTTAAGTTTAATCTCCAAAATGCAAAATTTTTGCATATGACTCACATAAAAATTATGATTTAAGTTTAAATCTCCACAAATAACACGTAAATTAATCATGTTTTAGGAGCTTATGGGAGAAAAAGCGACAAATTACACACAGGAGCCTCTTAGAGATTTCCAATAATCCTTGTTTACATCCAACTCATACACTAACTCGATCAGTTTTCGTTTCGCGAATATCGCGAACGCTTGTCAAAAGTTAAGGAATAAGGTTAAGGAACAAGCTAGAGCTCAACACGCTCGATCGAGTCAAAATTTATTCTTATTCTACCCAGCAGGAAAGTCAAAATTATGACAAAACACTTATTTTGAAAATTTTAAATTTTCTTTTTTATTTTTTTTTGAAATTTTGGTGGTAAAAACGGGATTACGTGAAAACAACGGCTGCAGGCACAATCAAATCGAAGATCCCCCCATACTAGAATAAAACATTGTCCTCAATGTTTTAAGAAGGGTCTCTACGTAAATCCTAAGCCGTTTATTAAGTATGCTCAAAGATAAACGTTAGTCGATAAGATTTGGATATCGGATTCCCACATGAAGCTGAGGATTTGAAGCTCTTGTGATCGAAGGACAAAACCGCGAGCACGAGAGGCTTCAAAAATCTGGGATAATCCTGGACAATAAACTACAAAACACAAAACATGGAAAAGAGCGAGCCTCCTCACACAACAAAAAACTTATTTGCAAATAGAAAGAAGATAGAATGGATAAGCATGGGTTGCCACCCACGAAGCGCTTGTTTAAGGTCACTTAGCTTGACCCGACCCCCCCATACTTGAGTTTATCAAGGGGGATAGAAATGGGGATGACGAACACCCAAATTTGGAGTGTTGTCTCCATGAATCAACATCGGGCTTTCAGGAGAAAGCTGGAAAAATTTCAAGCCCCGATGTGATAGAGAAGAAGGAGATTTCTCCTTAGAAGCAAGAACACCGTGATTGAAAACTTTGTTTTCATTATCGGATGAAAATGCAAGTAAAGTTTTAATCACGGGGGAAAGAGTAGCAAGAATTCTCGTGGATTCGACTTCAATGCATATCTCTGGATCGTAAATCTTGTTTCTATCTCTAGAAAGAGAAGAAGCATTAAGATCGGATCCGAGATCATTAGAAGAAATGAAGTAGAAATCCAATTGAAAGGCGGGATGGATGGGCAAAATATTAGGCACATCAACGGGGATGTCTTCCACCACATCAATGGTTGGATCTCCCGAATCGGGATAATCAACATGAAATGAATTCCGAACTCGGGATGAGAGATAGATTATTGTCATCTACCGAGTTTGAAATCCATCACCGTAATACCCGGTGGATATTATCCAAATCACCATCAAGAAAAATTTCAATCTCTTCGCATAAGAGAGTCACTACCTCGACCGGGATAAGAATATGGCGGGAAAGACTCGATAGAAATTTACAAAATTAAAATTCTTCCGAGGGCGGGTAGAAGAGTTTATCGTTAGCAAACTTTCCAAAAACAAAATATTCCCTCCGGATCAAGGTTGATATCATCAATTCCTGGTGGAATTGAGTGGGGAAGAGTGAGTTCACCGGCGAACTCATCTAGAAGAGAATCGATCTTTTGAGAACCATTAATCGAAGTATCTCGATGAAGCAAAGATTCTAAAGGATCGGATTTGGCATTAAAGCAAAGATATTCAATTCCCGATGGAATTGAATTGGTATTTTCTAACACCTCATCATTAATTTGATCAATCTTAGTGGAAGTGATTTCTTCATCAAGATCAAAGAGAGGATTAGAGAAAATTTTAAAATTCTCATTTGGAATGTCCTCTTCGTAAAATGACTCATCACTCGAGGTAAAATCTTCCATTGATATCGAAGAGAGGGTTAGAGAAAAGTAAGATCATGATTCTTTAAAGAATCATCATACGGAGGCAAATCACACTCACCTTCGAAAGAATCTTCAGACTCACTTGGGATTTGGACGAGGTCCTCGACACTAGACTTTATTAATTCGTCTGATTCCGTTTCCGGAATAGTGTCAAGATGCTCATCCTCCATTATGAGAGAGTTCATTTTTGGTGAATCGGGTGTGATTGCAACACAAGGAGGAAGTTCAGAAATAATATCTTTCAAAGGGATAGATCTTTCTTCATCATCGTCATCGTCGTAGCAAATGGGAATCTTCCAATATCGATCTTTAGCCGCTTGCTCTTCTTCAATTCGCTTTTTCTTCTTCTTTCTTTTGTATAAATTGACCAACCATATCACACATGGATGTCATTTTCTCCATAAGCTTATTTTGAGAGTTGAGAAAGCTATTTTGAGCATTAAAGATAGGATGATTGATGGTATATTGTGGGGGTTGAAATTGGTCAAAACCAAAAGAATTAGAATCAGAGCATGGATTTTGCTCATGATAATAGTCTTCATTCATCGGTTGACATTGAAAAGTCTCATGAGGACCCCTACAATCTTCACAACAAGAATATTGTTGTGGAAAACTCGATGAAGTTTGTGGAAAATAATCAAAGTTTTGATTGAAACACGGGTCCTGATTGTAGACAAACGGGACTTGAGGTGGACAATCGTAACCGAATGAAACATTCCCACATAACTCACAAGAGTATGGTACATATAGGGTTGTGAGGATGGTTTGCCACACTTGGAGAAACATAGAAGAGAACAGAGTTAAAAATTGATTGGTGACCAATTCAACGTACAATACAAACAAACTCCAATCAAATTCATTACAACCACATTGTGCACTACCAAAAAAGACATTGTTGTTTGCAACTTTTTGCAAATTATAAGGATCTCATTAAGGTTTTGATTGTAGCAAATTAACCGAACTAGAGATAATCGGAATTTGCGGTGGAAATTGTAACATAATGAGCACCTATCCACAAGACTTACAAGTACACGTTGACAATAGATAACGTCTAACGAAATCAAACACACCTGTAACAACAATTGAGTTTCATTGTAGAGGACTTTTGTGAAGAATTTATACGGGGCCTTGTTTGACAACGAATGCTTCCTTGATAAACAAAGTTAGTATCGTCACGGATTGACTTGGAAGTGTCCTTGGAAGTCTTGAAAAACTTCCTCTAATGTCTTTCGTATTAGAGCACATTGTCGACAATATAGACCATGAACCGGGTCTCCACAATCGAGACATATTTTTTCAATTTTAAGTGGTTGTCGAGACAAGTCGGGTATGGGAACAAGAATCTTTGTCTCAAGGACCCCTTATAGAACAACACATCTCCGAGTTACAAAGTTTCCACAAGACGACATTCTTAATCGCGTAAAGGGGATTTAAACGATAGTCGAATGATGCCATAAGAATTAAACAATTTAGAGGGATAAGAAAAGAATTAAATGAATAAGAGGGTAAAGAGAATAAGAATTAAACGAATAAGAGGATAAAGAAGAATATTTATAGATTTTTCAAATAATACATAATAAAAAAAATTAAAAATAAGAACGAAAAATATTTTTAGATTTTTATTTCTAAGATAAAAGAAAAATATTTTTGGGTTTTTTTTTATAAGTTCGAAAATAAACTTCCCGAAGAAAGGACCTTCAAGGCACGAACATAAACAACCTCGTAAAAATCGCTACACCTCTCCCCGGCAGCAGCGCCAAAAATTGATCCGATAAAATATATATAACATATAATATCAAATAGTAATAGTATAGAGAGTATTTCCCGTTAGATAAGAAAATCACTTTAGAAAAAAATAATAGTCCATCTTCCGAGTGTCGTTTCCACGGCGAGAGATGAATTGAAATTCACGAGAATGTTTCGTTTGATGCTTGAATGGCAAATATGTTGGTTTTGGTTTTAAACTAAAAACATAATGTAAAAACTATAATAAAGCTAAAATAATACTAAAACAGGCATGCTCGCTAAATAACAATAAACGACAATGACAATAATATTTTTATACTAAAAATTAAACTAATATTAATTCTAAGATTAAAAACTAAAAGATTATACTAAAATTGATAAAAAAAATGACAAATATACTTGCTAAGTGACGTGAAATGTTCCTTAAGTGCGGGCTTAGGTTTAACGAATAAAGATCCTTAGAAAACAAGTTGCAAGAAATTAAATGACAAGTAAAGTAAAATGCTTTTAAAATAAATGACAAGTATTTAAATTGCATTAAAAGTAAATGACGGTATGTAAATTGACTATTAATTTTTTTAAACTTTTTTAA
>BQNB010066328.1:0-34607 GCA_026074375.1 Tanacetum coccineum
TTTCAATTGATTAAACAAAATTTATGTAGCGCACCCATTCTGGCCTTGCTTAAAGGATCGGAAAACTTTGTTGTTTATTGTGATGCATCGCATAAGGGTTTGGGTGTCGTGCTTATGCAAAATGAGAAAGTTATAGCCTATGCTTCTCGACAACTGAATATCCATGAGAAAAACTACACAACTCATGATCTGGAACTTGGAGTTGTGGTGTTCGCTCTTAAGATGTGGAGACATTACTTATACGGAACAAGGTGCACCGTATTTACCGACCACAAGAGTTTACAACATATCCTTGATCAAAAGGAGTTAAACATGAGACAACGACGATGGTTGGAGCTTCTTAGCGATTACGATTGTGACATTCACTACCACCTAGGGAAGGCGAATGTAGTAGCGGATGCATTAAGCAGAAAAGAAAGGGTTAACCCTTTAAGGGTTCGAGCCTTAGTCATGACTATTGGCTTGAATCTTCCCAAACAAATCCTAGAAGCTCAAACCGAAGCGTTAAAACCTAATAACCTCACTGCTGAAGATGTTGGAGGTATGCTCCGACAGGACCTTATAAAGGAAAGATTGAAACCCCGTGCGGACGGAACCTTATGTTTAAAAAACAAGAGTTGGTTACCGTGTTATGGCGACTTAAGGACTCTAGTCATACATGAGTCTCATAAGTCAAAATATTCCATTCATCCGGGTTTTAATTATTTCTTTTTAGATTTTAGCTTATTTCGCATAGCTATGCATCTAAACCACATTAGTTAAATCGCGTAGGCACAAAAATTTAACGTTTAGCTAGAAACGTCAACTAAACTCATTAAGATCTTACACGATCCCCTCATATTCGTTATTTAATCTATATCACGACAAGAAAAGTTATATGATCGCGTCCATTTAATTTTATCAAGGTAAATCCATTTAAAACAATCTACACCAAAATTTTAACTTCTATAATTTAGGAAACTAGATAAAACTTAAATAAAAACCCACGTGCTCCTACAATTTAGCAAATTAATCGTGTACACTCTTGTTTAAATTCCTCAAACCGTATGATGCAATTAGATAAAAAAAAGTACTTAAACCCATTTAACATTAACCCTAATAACCTTTGGATAAAGCCCATAATTTCTTTTGTGAAACCCCTCAACCTCACGTGATAAATCTAGCTGCTACCTTTTTTTATTTTATTTTGCTTCCCACGCCTAGCATAGTACTCACCTTTTTATTCCTGTACCTTGACCATTTACAAGCCCCAAAGATCCCTTACCATGTAAGTGTTTACACAAGAACGTGACTTAAGGATGAGATACTATACATGCCAAGTTATGCTAGTATATAGAGATTTACATACCCTTTGCAAACTCAAATAAGAAAAGAAACACATGAACAACTCAACTCAGTATCATCATACTCTCTTAACCTTGGTCTTTTCCTTGCCCTCCCATCTTTGTTTTTGACTCACATACAACCATCACTTCCATTATATCCCTAAAACTCCAAGAAAACTCTAACTAGGTTCTTGGGTGTTTCGTTTTCCTATTGTTCGAGCATTAAGGCAGCAAGTAGAGGTGGTGTTGGTTCATAAGGGGTGCAAACGGTTGCGATTAATTTTTTGTTTGGGTGTTTGGTTCGTGTGGTGGTTGTTCGATGTAAACATAAGGGTAAAAATAGACGTGCATTCGATCTTTCTTGGGCCAAGTTTCTTATCGTGTTGCAATAATAGTTGTGTGCTTGAAATCTGTTAAGAAACAGAACCCACTTTTAATACTTTCTGATGTATATCGAAATAACAAGTGAAACCCCATAAAACTTGTAAGAGGTTAATGAAACATGGGCCCCGATTATGCGAAGGTAATAGGTTTAGATATATCAGCCATTTGTAGTTCATACTCATTAGTTGGTTAGAAAGAAAAACGCATATGTATTGTTAGCATAAAACGCAACCCACTCCTATAGGTTTGAGTGCATTATTCGACCTCTAGACGAGGGGCATAAAAACAAACCATAATTATTTTCATAAATAGGACATATAATAGTTATTTTTCTCCTAGAATCACTGATTTTCGTCAAGAAAATAAGAAGTTAGAAGGTCTCAAAGTAGGGTGTAAAAACCGTCACCTTTCCCACTGTTTTAAGCGTAGCCAGCAAGGCATTTTACCCGAATTATTGTGACATACTTAGATATTGTTTAATCGAACCAATTATTGTTATTTAAAGCCTATAGTATCCACTTTTGACCCAGTTAACGACCCCGACACACTAAACCTATAAAAGTCGAAATGTAGTCTAACAGACCTAGTTTACAACGGTACCTTTGTTTCGTCCTAACGTTGAGTAACGAAGTCTTAAATTGAGAGTAAACTGCTGACCTCGCAGTTAGCACATGATGATAATAAGACCCCTTTTATTTTTCTAAGTCTAAAAACTGTCCATGCAACACGCATACCTTTAGTCCCGTTTTTTAACCATTTAACGACCTTGTAGGGAAAAACTTAAAAGACGAAAGTTATAGACGACTTGTCCGAAATGTCAAATGTGTCTTTAGTTTTCATTACCGATAAATAACGAATCCATAAATTCATTGTAAAACTCCAAGTCGTCCAATATTAAAACTTAGTAAAATTTCACTTATTTAATTTGTTAAACGTCACTGTTTCGTCTAATTATTTGGCGCACTTAGAGACCAAATCAAGGGCTGACCTAAACTAACATTTTAGAGTATATATGACCTAGTTTCCTAAAAGTCCGAAGTCGTAAATTGCGTACTTATATATTGACCACGTTGACCCAATAAAGTTGACCATTTTAACATGAGAAATTGTTTTCAAACATCATTATTTTAAATGGAGCTCAAGCACACACTAGGGACGAGATTGCAAGTATTTAGCTTTATATTTTCCGTTTAGTACAAATATATTATTTTTACGTAGGTTGCGGATAAAGTCTTTTGCATCGTTTTTCGTGCCACTACCTTGCTATTCCGTTATCATTACTTGATGTGAGTTTATAGTCTCCATCTTACTCTTTTTAATCATTTATCAAATCTCGGGGATGAGATCATGTTTGTTTTACAAAATGGATGCAAGTACATTTTAATTCAAATATTACGAGTTTGCTTAAGCAGATGTAACCCACTATGCCCATCATCATGAACTGTTAATTGCATATATGTAATTGTTAATTGCATTATGTGAAGCCCGGATGTTATGAATAGATCTATTTGGGAATTAACATCCCCGTTCAGGCAAGTTGCGTTTGCTAGTTTTACCTGTTGGCCGGGAATGACGAACGTATACCATTTCGGACTCATGGATGTTACGGGTTGAACATCTACATTGGGCACTATCATTTATATGTATTTGATATACATACATTGTTTAGCTTCAGTGTCATGAGCTTAGTGCATATCGTAATACATTTTTGTGATATTGTATTTGTTACTTTATTACAGGGAAATCTTGCTATCCGCTTCATTAAACTTATAAACCTATAAATTCACCAACATTATTGTTGACAGTTTAAAAATGTTTTCTCAGGTCAATAAGGTGCAAGTCAAGGATACATTGGGTGGTCGTCTTTTGAAGTCATATTATTATAAAGATTTACGTGCATTACATTTTTGGATATTGTTATGTTGTGAAATCTTTACATTATCAAGTTAAACAAGTTAAGCCTATGAGCTTTGTAACGAACCATTTATGAAATCTAATGTATCAGTTTTTAAACAACTCTTTTAGAGGTCGTTCTTATATCTTGTGATATTGATCTATGAAGTAACACTCCTGGAATATCACATTCCGCTGCGACCCATTTTGGGGGTGTTACAACACGTCTAAACATACTTGTAACACAAACTATTATTTTAGTGATGGATTTGATTTCCCATGCTTCCACCCATTCTTATTTGTTTGATATTATCTTTTTGAAAGCGGCCTTCCTACTCTAAGGTTTACTTGAGGGTAGGTGTATGATTTGTTTATGGTTTTACACTCCACCTCTCCCATGCCTCCTTTATACGGGATTTTTTGGGTAAAAGGTTTCCTCGGTAAATTTTATTACGCCAAAAAATATTTTAGTACAAGGGATGAGGGTGAGTCCCACATATCCGCCTTTTACATAGGCAAAAACTACTTCCTTAAAGGAAGGTACACAAAATGACTAGACAAAAGAAACATAAATCTATTTCTTCTTGTGACCTCAAACTCAGATATCTAGATTATCGCATATAGCTTGAAGCTCTTGAGGAAGATCCTGACCTTTATACATATCATCATCGTATGGGTCTTCGTCATAGTCACCATTACCATAAGAATCCCTCCATTGTTCCAGCAAACTTTGAGTGCCAAAACCTACCCTTTCTGAAGCCATAGAACGAGCCAAATCATTATCAACTGATGCAACCTCATCTTCACTATCATAATCACCTAGACACTCTACCTTTTCAAAGGATTACCAGTTTCATCCACAAGAATAGCTTGCCTACTAATAAGTAAATCCTCAAACTTCTCAATTTTATCAATAATAGGAGTAGCACTAGTACTACTATTTTCAACATTCATGAAAGAGGATCCACTCGAATTAGCCTCGTTATTAGCCAAATTTGTAGTCCCCCATTGGTACCTAACTCCACATCATTATCAACTGAATTAAGAGCTTCAAATGGATTTGAATTACTAACCTTAGTAGTAGGTACCACACCTTTCTTCTTATTACCGCTAGAGTTAGCAGTAGGATTTTTAGGAACATGTCGATATTCTTTATGAGGTTTAAAACCCACTTTTAGACCAACCGGAATGCCTCGAGAAGTTTGACAAGGCTTCTTCAAGTTCTTCGCTACACCCAATCTAATATTCTTGGGACATTCCTCCTGGGTATAGCTAAATACCTTACAACACAAACACCTAGGGGGTTTCTATTCATATTCAACACGAACATTACATGTATAATACCCCTCTCTTATAATTTTAGGCATAGACACCACAATGGTATCTTTCAACTCCACGTCAGCCCGAAGTTCAATCATTACTCTAGCATAATTTGACCTGCCCCATGATTGCAAGCACATATCAGAAGTACTGCTGTTTGCCCAGCAGTATTAACACCATTTACTCTGACAGTATTAACTTTTTCATTTGAAATCCTGGTATTTGGTGTTGTTGACTTATAAAAAGACCTTTAAATAGGTGAATGAGACTTATGAAAAGCATTTGTTTTTAATTTTGAAACATTTACTCTATTTGTATGGGTAGCAATATTAACTGGTCTGAATGTACTAGTTGATGATGTTGCTCTTAGAGAGCTTTGCTTGGCAGCACTAACTGGTACTCTTCCAGACCTTGTTAAGACTGCAGATGGAACAAATTTATTTTGATGATTTATTCTCTGAACACTATTCCAAACTGGTTTAATTTCCCTTTGACCAGTATCCTTTCCTATATTTTTCAAAACAGACTTTTTAGCCATTCTCTTTTCATGAAAATCACAGTCTTTTATTAGATGGCTATAACTGCCACAAACAAAACAGGCTTTCTTTGTAAACCCAAATACTAACCCCAGTTTTTGAGTCATTTTCCCATTCTAATCTCTTCTATCTATCTTAGGATTTTGAGTGGTTATCCTAGGTTTTTCAGCTTGTTTAGGTTTAATAGATTCATTCCTAGCATTAGTAAAACTCAAAGTCCATTTATGTAAAACCCCCAAAAATATCCACATCTGACACAGCGCAGCGAAATCACCAACTTAGTTCTACTTTCACAATACACATCGCATAGATACAATAGAACACCTTTAAATGTGTCGTTTGTAAAAATAATCTTGTTGATTTCCCTTAAAAATGATATAAAGCATTTGTCCCATTAATTGCAACACCATGCAAACTTGAATGTAAGACTCTCCAATGCACTCAAGTAATGCCAAGTACTATATTACCTGAGAAAAACATGCTTAAAACGTCAACATAAAGGTTGAGTGAGATCACATGTTAGTTTAAATATGAATGTACAGTTTCAATGATTATTTGTCCACTGTATCATCACAGTACCATAAAAAATCCCCCAAAGATTATAAAGAATGCACGACACAATTTTTAGGTCACCAAAAGATAACCAATCTTTAACCCAAAGAATTATAAAGAATGCAACGACACATTTTATGTCACCAAAAGTACCAATCTTATCCCAAAGATTTATAAAGAATGCACGACACATTTTATGTCACCAAAAGTACCATCATAATCCCCAAAGATTTAAAGAATCACGACACATTTTTATGTCACAACAAAAGTAGACAAACTTTCCCAAAGATTTATAAAGAATGCACGAACACATTTTAAGTCATCAAAGTACCAATCTTATCCCAAAGATTTATAAAGAACGGCAATGACCAATTTAATGTCACCAAATGTTTCAAGTATGTATTGCCACTTTATTCAAGCACAGTAAATATCCATGAGATATAAAAGCAATGATTACAATTACTTACTTTAAGTTTCATGAAATTGCGACGTAACTTATATATAACCACTTTATTCAAGGCACAGTGATTGTATCCACCTTAATTTTCAAGCACCATTATAGTATTCCACCTTATTCAAGGCATCCATTATAGTATTTTCCCCTTATTCAACTGGCACCATTATAGAATTCCACCTTAATTCAAGGCACCATTATAGTATTCCAACTTACTCAAGGCACCATTATAGAATTCCACCTTAAATCCGACATGCTATAACGTTCGTTCCCGGTGATAGCTAGTCACCCGAACGGGAATTGTCAATCCCGAATAGATCTATTTTATAACATTCGCGCTCACCCTCCAAGTGATTTACAGTTCATGCAACCTAAGCTAATCCGTAATCATTCGAGTAAAAGTCAAGTATGTGTTTACACGTTCCAATACAGTAAACAACCAATTATTGTATCTCCTCGCGAGATATATAAATAAAATGTGATATACCCAATTTGTAAACAATCAGGTAAATGCACTTTGTAAACAATCATGTTTCTCACCCCAAAAATGTTAAATATATAAACAATGTAACACTGGGCTATGAACTCTACCAATCCAGATATGTAGAACGCTAGAACAGATAGCATCTAATATGCACAAATACAACTGAAGAGAAACGAAGCAGCTCGATCAAGAAGTTGCAGCTAATCTTAACGGCTAAATCCCACTAGCCTAGGATAATGTATTTGGGTTTCCCGATGGATAGTTACGCTCAAACGCGACACGTTGAAAAGAAGATGTAAGATTTTCAAGTTGTAATAGTTTGGTGGATGGTTAAAAAATTGAAATTGAAAAAGATAAGCAAAGTACTTAATATATTCTTTATATATAACATAATAAAAATAAACCCTTATATAACTACGTACCGAAAGTATATATAACAAATAAAAACAATCCGAAGATTAAAGAAAAGTATAACATCATAATATGCAAGTATTATATAAAAAGATGGGTGTAACTAATAATCCAATTAGTTTGACACCAATTCAGTTACTAAAAAGACTTTGAATAAAAGTAGACATTTTTGCCATTTTTGGTCTGTTTTGGGTTTAATTGGGTTGTTTTAGGCATAAATGGATATGTGTATTCTACACTTATCAACATGCAGGGGACACCAGCAGTTACCGATGTGGCATAGCTCAGCCAGAGGATGACAGACTTTGTCACGACTGTTAGACAGGATACAGATGAGATATATGGGAGACTGGATGATACACAGGATGATAGATTATTGATGAGAAGTTGGCTCAACATGCTACATAGAGACAAACGTGCTCATGCTCGCACTACGAGGCTAATGGAGACTAAGGCCAGACTTTCCCATATGGCTTGGGTACAGTCAATGGATGTTAGTGACACGGCCCGTTCTGAGGTGACGGCACTGCAGACTACAGTGCTAGCACAACAGAAAAAGAATTGCAGCCTTCGGAGCAGCAGACCGCGCTCGACAAGCACAACTTGTGGAGGTACTGACACTGATGAGGACTCTACAGACATAGGTGATAGAGTTCCAGAGACAGCAGGGACCCGCTAGAGGTTCGTCAAGGTATATCCGGTTTATAATTTATATAGCTCGTGTTATGATTATTCGTCAAGGTATAAATCAAACAAACCCTTGTTGTTTCGCTAAACCAAACGCCCTTTTTGTTGTCCTCTCTAAACCAAACGCACCCTTGGTGCTTAATGTCAAACCAAACGCACCCCTCGGTGTAAATCTGCCCAACCAAACGTACCCCTATCCGTGTTTCTGCTATACCAAACACACCCTAACCGGTTTCCTGTTAACCCAAACGCACCCTATGGCTGTTTTAACAGCCAAACGCACCCTAATGTGTTTCTACAAAACCAAACGCACCCCGTGCGGTGGCTGCTCCAACCAAACGCCCCCTTGTGCGGTGACAGCCCCAACCAACGCACCCCTTGGTGGCTGCCACCCAACCAAACGCACCCTACACGGTGTTATAAACACCAAACGCACCCTAATCTACGCCAAACCAAACGTACCCGCTGCGTGGTTTTTATAACCGAACCAAACGCACCCGCTGGTGAGGGTGATGGGGTGGCGGTGGTGGTGTTTTACCACCGAAACAAACACGCCCTTCGTGGCGGCTAGCAAAACCCACGCGCACCCTTTTCTGTTTTAATAAACCACGCACACCCTTTTCGGGTGGTTTTACAACCCGAACGAAACAAACACCCTTTTGGTGTTTATGCTAACCCACACGCACCCTTGGTGGCTTATAACCCAAACCCAACGCACCCTACGGTGCGGCTGAAAACCACACGCACCCTTTTTGGGTGACGGCTGTGGTGATAATGATGGTGGTATAATGATCATAGTGGTGGTATGATGATGATGGTGGTGATGGGTTGCGGCTGTCGGAGAGGGGGAGGGGAAAAATGGCGCGTGGCGGCGAGTGGTGAAGTGGATCGGATAGATCCGGAGATGAGGAGCATTTTTGGATTCGGTCGGAAAAGTCCGCCGGAAAAGTTTTCCGGCGGCGGCTGATGGTGGCCGGCGGCGGGGCAGTGGTGGCTGCCGGAAATGAGGGAGAAGGAAGAGGAGAGTGTGTGTGTGTTTATATTGTTAAAATGAAATAAAATGATATAAACTTTTATATATATTAAAAGTTTTAAAGAAAGTGTCAAGTCCTTTATAGTGTAGGGTAAAAAGTGTAACTTTTTAATATACTTTTGATAAAAAGCGGTTCGAGACTCGTTTGGGCGACTTAACTAATGATTCAACGCGCGAAACTTGCGCCGTTGTTTTCCAAATCATTTTTCTGATAAAAATGAGTATTCACTTGATAATATTTCATGAATATTTTATAACATTTAATAAAATATCTGTTATTTATTTTGTGAACCGGTTACGCCTAGTCTAAAATAGAAAGAAAATGGATTTCAGCTCGAATATTCGCGTTTTCAACAAACGCTTTTAATTAAATTGCTAAGTATTTTATTAAATATTTTTATTTAATAAAACGTGATAATTAAATATAATTTAATTATTTTCTCGTTTCTAAATCTTGCGAGGGCATTTCAGTCACTTTCTGACTGTTTTCAGGTCTCGGGTAAAACTGAAAAGTTGTCTGGAATATCATTTCACATCAAATTGCTTTAGAGTCCGAGTCGTGAATACGTGGTTTAGCTGCTCGTTTTTGATAAATCAACCTAGGAATAACTTATATCTCCTTTAAAATTTTGAAAATTCTCGGATGTTACAGTACCTACCCCTTAAAGAAATCTCGTCCGAGATTAAAAATTGGGTTATCCGATTGTGTGACCAAGAAAGACTTAAGGTTTAATAAATCGTTGCTCTACAACAAGACGCTGTTAAACTTATTCAGCAAAATTCGGTGTTTCTACACTTCTCAATCTACCAAAAATTTTGCTAGGTTTGTCCAGGATATTTAATCCATCAAAATGAGGTATCTCAAAAATATATCTTACAGATCTTTTGACGGTATTAACCGCATTATAGGGAAGTCTAATTATAGTGAAAACTCTCAAGAAGGTGTAGTCGCGTGAGTCTTGTTTGTTAAAAGTTTCTAAATGTGCCCGAGGACGGAGTCTCGTTTTACTATCTGTAATATTCGATGATTCTCTTCACAATGTGGCCTTAGGTATGTAAGTACTCAAACTTACTTGGCTGTCTACTAGGGGTGTATCGCGAACCTAAGTCTTCCTACTAGTGGCCCGAAATGAATAGTCCAACTATCTGTTTCGTCGATAGGTGTTTATCTCGTTTAATGGGGTGTTTGGAATAACATATTTGATAAAGTTGTATCAGTCTGGATCCGCTCCGGATCCCAACAGTAGCGACCTAACGTCATCTATAACAAATGGTGGAGGATATTGCTCACTCAGTCTCTGTTCAGCTCCAAGACAGTCTCGTGATTGCAAGGACTTGCAATGGCAAAAGTAATAACTTAAGAATGAGATAAGGTAGCTCCAAGCGAGGCCTTATGATTCTGCTGAGTGGCAAGACACGATTGTGTCTCTAGACCCTTTTAACGGATTCTGATGAATTTTTCGATATACAGGTTCATACTCGTGTCATATCGGATACCATTAAGCCCACTCATTTTATAATTTCTTATTTACATAAAGAATGCGTCCAAATTTATGTAAGTAAGAAATATGATAACTTATGGTTTCGGTGATTTATAATTTTATCTTATTTAATTGAATGAGGGCGTCACCAATCCTTTCATAATAAATAAGATTATAAATCTTCTACATAATATAATCTCCCGGTGCATATGAGCGTTACTCTCATAACCTTCAAGGTGGTGGAACATGACGATGCATGTGTTTAATGAGTATGGGACGAGTGTTTAAAACTCGTCTTCGGAGACTGGGAGTAAAAACTGCAGGCGATGTCAACATAGAGTTCAAGTAGTAATGAGATACTCGGTTAGAGTAAATACGATAAGTCCTTATAAACGGGTTAACATAGCAATTATCGTATCAATCCTCCTATTACAAGTCCCGCCCATACAAGACTTGTAATACTCAGATTCACACATAAATCCATGTAAACAGAACTGTGACGGGTTTTGTTTACATAGCAATTATCATATCAATCCTTATATTACAAGTCCCGCCCATACAAGACTTGAAATACGTGATTCATACATAATTCATGTAAAAAAAATTAATACGATCTCCCATGTTAATACAATTTAGTATAATGGCTATGAAGAAAATAAATCCTTAGGAGACCATTGTGTAAACTTTACAATGTCTGATTGAAACGACATGAGACCATTGTGCAACTCACAATCGTCTAAGAGTAGGTGATGAGACCATTGTATACTCAACAATGTCTGGACGAGTAGAATGAGACCATTGGTGCAACCTACAATGTCTTAGAAAACGCTCTGGTATTTATTTAAATAATCTTATATAATAAAAGTAGTGATTAATACGCAAAAAGTGTAAGCATATATATTTCATATATGTATAGTCTTGTAAACACTTCTAAGGTAAAAAGTAATGTACAGCACATAAGCAAAGTAGTGTGTATGCACTTTGAAAATGTTAGATGTGATGCTATGTTTGTTGAAAACGGTTATAGTCTAGGGTTATAATATGCACAACTAGTTCTTTATAACCATGTGCTCTGATACTCCAATCTGTAACAACCCTTAAAATCATTACAACGCAGCGGATTACCACATGGTGGTGCTACTTCATAATTACACAGCGCTAGATACAAGAGAACGACCTCTAAATGTGTCGTTTGTAAAACAATCTCGTTGATTTTCTAAAATCAAAATAATAGTCTGTCCCTATATATTACATCACCATGAGAAAACTTGAATGTAAAGACTCCACTATGCACATCATATATCCAAGATCTAATCCCTGAGAAAAACATGCTTAAAAGTGTCAACATTAAAGTTGGTGAGTTCATAGATTAGTTTAAATATGAATGTAAGTTTCAACTGAATGTATTTGTCCACTGTATCATCACAGTACCATGTAAAAATCCCAAAGATTTATAAAGAATGCACGACACATTTTATGTCACCAAAAGTACCAATCTTATCCCAAAGATTTATAAAGAATGCATGACCAATTTAATGTCACCAAAATGTTTCAAGTATGTATTTGTTGGGGGCCCTGTAGTCCCAACGTGATCCGACATGTTATAACGTTCGTTCCCAGTGATAGCTAGTCACCCGAACGGGGGTTGTCAATCCCGAATAGATCTATTTTATATCATTCGCGTGGACATCACGCTATAACGTTCGTTACCGGCGATAGCTAATCACCCGAACAGGGATCCACACCCGAATAGATCTATTTCATAACATTCGCGCTCACCCTCCAAGTGATTTACAGTTCATGACGCTGTGACGTAGACTTGTATGTACCCATCACAGGTGTCCCCTCCAAGAACACCCGGGCAGTGATTTAAAGAATATATACTCCCGATACCGGTGTCCCCTCCAAGAACACCTGGGCAGTAAAGTAAAAATATGTACTCCCGTTACCGGTGTCCCCTCCAAGAACACCCGAGCAGTAATTTTGTTGTTAGTAACAGTTTCAATCCGCCTAAGCTAATCGTAATCATTTCAAATGTAAAGGATGTTTTGTGACCAAAACTGAAGTCAAATGATGTATCCATAGCGAGCTATGCAAATAAAGTATTGTATAAACCAATTTGTAATCGACCCATGTAAAATGATTTGCAAACAAGCATGTTCGTCACCCTAAATACTATGTATAACGAGGTAAAAACAGGGGTGCTATTAACTCACCTTGATCAAAGACCACTGATCAAATAATCCAAATAAATCACAACCCGATATCTGGCAACGATCTCAGGCCACGACCTATTAATTATGTCGCTTATTATATACTCGTTTTAATTCACGATCAACGATGTGTAACATCCGTAACGACGAAAGCATTACATATTTTAATATGTATTTCATTACTTTTTACTTGTGATGAGAAAAATCCGCTGCGCGTCTTTAACTTAACCCTTAGTATTATTATATGAATTAACTATTTTCTGTCCAATCATAGCTTATGTCGAAATATTTAACCGTAAAAGTTACTATTTTTAGACCTTTCCGTTTTTTTTTAGAACGACCGAAACTGTGGTCTTAAAATAATTAATTGAAATAATAGATCAACCGACCTTTAGTTTTGACCCGCTATGTCTTAATTTTAAAACAGACAATCCTCGCGGCAAAGTAAAATGTCATTACGAACAACTTTCATGTTTCGCCGAAAGGCTGAAACGGACTCGAAAGTGCTCAAATCGTTTAATTAATAATCTGCCAGATTTAATATATATTAAAATTAACTTATTTTCTACTAAAGTATATATTTCGATTACACTCCAGTTTCTTCGTTATTTGGATTTAAAAGTCCTGTTTTATATCAAAACGTCCGTAAAAATATAATTTGTTATCTTTTGTAAACCAAAGGGTTAACTTATCAATTCGAATTCGAATCCATGTTCCGTTTTCTGCTATTAATTATTCGTTCCAAAACGCGCCATAGTTCGTTTTTAGTTCAACTCTCGTCTAAAATATATCTAATATCGCTTATACATTAATATCAGTCCCGTTTTAATATTTATGACATATTATACTAGACCGCGCAAGTTTTAATAGATTTCATCACATTATAATTAATCGATAAAATAAATGGAAACAATTTAATACTATTTATGGTGCAAAACAAATACGCACACCTTTTTGCATGTTGATTATCAAACCAAACAAACCCCCGGCTGTCCCGGCTGTTTGACAGCCAACCCAAACAACCAAACGCACCCTATTTGTTTATTAACCAAACGGACCCGCTGCATTTGGTAAACCAAACGCACCCGCTGCGTTGGTAAACCAAACGCACCCTTTTATGAACCCAAATACCCCCCGGCTGTTTGAAAACCAATCGCACCCTTGGCGTTTAATAACCCACAACCCGACGCACCCTTGTCGGTTGTTAACCCACGAAACCAAACTGACGTCCTTTCGTCCACCGGCTGTCAACAGCCAACCCGACCTTCGGCTGCTCACCGCAGCAAAACACGACACATAATCACCCTCGTCGGGTGTTATAAACCCACAACCAAAACACCCTTATGTTGTTAACATACCAACCGGACGCACCCTTGTGGTTCTTCTGAAATCGATGCTCCTTGGTGGTTCGATTGATGATTGGTTAGCTGAGAGGATGGTGGGGATGATGACGGTGGCGTTGCGGGGTTGTCGAGGGTCAACTGCCGGAGAGAGGGGGAGATGGTGCGATGTGACGGCGAGGTGGGGTTGGTGGATTCGAGTAGATCGGTCTGTGTGATGTGGAGAAGGGTTGGGACTTTGTCGGAAAAAACTCACCGAGAAAAACTTTTCCGGATGACTGGGCGACGGTGGCCTGGAAGGTGTGGGGGCGTGGCCGGATTATTTGGGAGAGAGAGAGAGAGAGAGTGTGTTATAAATGTGTATGTGTGTATAAGTTGAGAGGGAAATGAAAATGAAATGTAAAGTTTGATATTTATATAAAAAGGAAAGTGACAAGTCCTCATAGTTTAGGGTCTATTTTTTAACTTTATAGTATAGTTTTGATAACTATCGGTTCGGGACTTGTTTGAGCGACTTAACGGATGATTCAACGCACGAAACTTTCGCCATTGTTTTCCAAATCATTTTTCTGATAAAAATGAGTATTTATTGATAATATTTATAATATTTTATAACATTTATTAAATATATCTGTTATTTATTTTGTGAATACGGTTACGTCTCGTTCAATGTTAAAAATTGAAATAGATTTTAAACACACCGTTATTGCGTTATCAACAAACGTTACATGAATAAAATGATTGACTAATTTATTAAATATTTTTATTTAATAAAAGGTAAATCAATCTATTAATTTAAGTATTTTCTCGTTTCTAAATCTTGCGAGGGTATTTCTAGGTCAACCTTCTGACTGTTTTCGGGTCTCGGTCAAAACTAAAAAGTTGTCAGAAATGTCATTCCACATCAAATTGCTTTAGAGTCCGAGTCGTGAAAACGTGATTTAGACTGAGGCGTTCTTTTAAGTCAAGCCAGAACCCTAAATGCAATGGGTAAAATCGTCATTCGAAAAATTTCGAAAATTCCTCGGATGTTTACCATTAAGCCGAATCAAATATAAGTCGAAATCACATATATTTGTGGCTCATTAAGCCAAAACAATAAGCTATAAGCTCATAATATTTTATATATATATATATATATATATATATATATATATATTTTATATTATATATATATATATATATTTATATATATATATAAGCCAAAAACCAAACAAGCCTTAAGCCTCTTTATATAAGCCGAAACCAATAAGCCATAAGCTTTTTAATATAAGTCGAAACCAAATAAGCCATAAGCTTTTAATATTAAACCGAAAAAAAAGCTCAAACATAATGCCGAAACCGAATTGCCTAAAACACCAATATCAAAGACCAAGTCCAATAACCAAAATCAAAACCAAATAACAAGTGGGCCGAGCCTACTTGGCGTCGGACCCGAACAACTCCAAAGGAACCTTATTGGGCCAAAACCCAAACCTAAAAAAATAATCCCAAATAAGCTAAACCCTAGCTTATTGAATAAGCAAATTGTAACACCCAAAAAATATGACAACGCAGCGGTTCACCATTGGGAGTGCTACTCATATACTCAGAGCTAGATACAACGAGAACAGACCTCTAAATGATGTCGTTTGTAAAACAATTCGTATGATTTTCTGAAATCCAAATAATAGTTTGTCCCATAATTGCCTCACCATTAAAATAATTGAATGTAAAGACTCCAATGCAATCAAATAGTCCAAGATCTAACTTCACCTCGAGAAAAACATGCTTTTAAAAGTGTCAACATTAAAGTTGGTGAGGTTACATAGATTAGTTTAACATAATGAATTGTAATCCTCACTGTATCATCACAGTACCATTGTAAAATCCCCCCAAAGATTTAATAATAGAATGCACGACAAGTTTTATGTCACCAAATGTACAATCTTTTATCCTAAAAGATTTATAAAGAATGCATGGAGCCCAATTTAATGTCTCCAAAAATGTTGCACGTATGTATTGCCTTTTATTCAAGGCAACGTAAATATACATGTGAGTATAAACAATGTTTTCGATTACTCTAAGCGCATGAAATGAAGCAAATAATTCATGTAGAATTATTATGTATTTGGTTGGGGGCCCTGTAGTTCCAACGTGATCGACTTTGTTATAACGTTCGTTTCCCAGTGATAGCCTAATCACCCGACTCGTCGGTGTTGTCAATCCCGAATAGATCTATTTGTTATCAATACGCGTGGACATGCACGCTTATAAGTTCGTCTACCGGCGATCGCTAATCACCTGAAAGGGATCCACACCGAATAGATCTTTTTATAACCATTACTATGCTCACCCTCCAAGTGATTTAATGTTCATGACGCTGTGACGTAGACCTGTATGTACCATTTGGGCCAGTAGTGATTTAAAATATTGTACTCCCGTTACCTGGTGGTCCCCTCAAGAAAACCGAGCAGTAAAGTATGAAAGTATGTACTCCCGTTACCGGTTATCCCCTCAAGAACACCCGGGCAGTAGTAAGTAAAAATGTTGGGACACCCTGTTACCGGTGTCCCCTCCAAGAACACCCGGGCAGTACCGTTTTGTCATCAGTTCAATCCGCTTAAGCTAATCCGTAATCCTTTCAAAAGTAAAGTGCATATATTTGTGACCAAAAATGAAGTCAAATAATATATCCCATAGCGAGCTATGTAAATGAGTATGTAAACAAATTTGTAAACAATCGTGTAAATGCATTTGTAAACATGTATGAAGACAAGTTGAAATGAGGCACGTAACGAGTTTAAATCAAAAACCCGTAATTGATTTGTAACAGCAATTCGTTCTCACCCCAAAATATGTAAAACATGTAAAACGTCAGGGCTATGAAAATCACCTGATGATGATAGAAACGATTGACAGATAGGCATCTAATATGCACAATACGAACGGAAGACGAAGCGGCTCGATCAAGAAGTCGCAGCTACTCTTAACGGCTAAGTCCCACTAGCCTAGGATAATGAATTTGGGTTTCCTGATGGATAGTCACCTCAACACGTCACGTTGAATAAAGATTCAGATTTAATGTTGTAATGGTTTGGTGTACTTGGTTTTAAATAATTAAAATTAAGTATATGCAAAGTGTGTACATATATATTCTTGTTATATTATATATTACATATGAAAAATAACCTTATATAATTTCCAACCGTTATAGAAATTATATAACAAAAGACAGTTCAATCTAGATATTAACGAAAAGTATATAATACCTTGCAGGTATTTTTCATATGTGTGGGTAATTATTTAAACCAGTTAGTTTGACCCTACTAAAAAGACTTTGAATAAAAGTATACCCATGTCTTAATGTTATGAATCAACAAACCATGTTTGTAAAGTTTGTAACCATTATAAAATATAAAATAATATTTTATAAATTATCTTTCGTTTCTTCGACGGGTCGTGTCTAAAATAGTTCGTCTCATTGTAAAAGTATAGTTTTCGTTCGTTTATCTGGTTATTGTATAATACAATTTATTATACAATTTAGTCCTTTTTATCGGTTTCTGAAATAATATAAACTCTAGTAAAACATTACTAAGTATAAAACTTCTATAAATTTCGCCATGACATTTCCATTTATAAATCGTTTTCCATATTTATAAAGTCTAACGTTTTTCCCACTTAATCAATGAAATCAATATTGCAAACCCCCACGTGTTTTAAATATATAAACATATATATTTATATCAACTGAACATAATAATAATTATTACATTTATTTAACCATTTTTAATAACCACCCAACTATATATATTCCAGTTCATGTTTATTAAACCTAAGTTGTATTATATTCTCATCGTTTTCATGAACCAAACGTACCCTTTTTATTGTTTCGCTAACCCAAACACACTCCTTGTGTGTTCCTATCCAAGCCAAACGTACCCTTGTGCGTGGTTTCATTAAACAAACGCATCCTCTTTGATGGAAGTACAAGCCAAAAAGTAAGCCTTGTGGCGGGTGTGAAAGCTAACGACACCATTGTTAGGATGTCACAGCTATCGCGCCCTAAAATGGGCGGCTGACCCGATTACCGACCCGGGGCCCCTGCGGATGCCGAAATCAAGCCAAACGCCCCTAGTTGATCATAAATAAACACCAATGCCTCCTGGGGCTTGTTAACAACAAACAAACGCCCTATGGCTGCCCAGATCAAACCAACCGCACCCTTGCGGTGTGCAAAGCACAAAACCGATACGCACCCTAGGTTGTTCCCTCTGGGACTATGATCAAAACGCACCCCTGGGCTACAGCCGAACGACGCACCCTCCCCCACCCATAGGCTGTTATGAAAGCAAACGCAATCCTTTCTTGCTATCCATATAAGGCCACAAAACAAACCAGATCAAACCTTGTGGGCTAGTTTTCAGTCACTGAGAACTAGAGACCACAATCAACCGAAACACCATTGACAAAGACTAGCCATCAGCCCGACACCTCTGGGGTGCGGCTGTCGGTGATCTAATAAACCCAAACGCACACACCGGCCTGTTTTTTGGTGAAAACCCTATGCACATCCTTTTGTGTGCAATCATGTGCCATCTCGCAATCCTTGTTGGTGGCTTTTATACACTCTAACAACACAAACGCGCCTTATGCGGGCTGTCCAACAGCCAAACGCACCCTCGACGGGTGGCTGCCACCCAAAACAAACGCACCCTTGCGGCGAACAACTAAACCAACCGCACCCCTTTCGTGAATAACAAAACCAAACTCACCATAGTGGTGCACACCATGCACCGAACGCACCCTAATGGGTGTTCGGTTAAACCAGTCGCACCCCTTTGTGGCGCAAGAAAAACCAAACGAACACCCCTTGGTGGTGTTTCGGTTAAACCACAACACGAGCACCCCTTGGTGGTTGTTAATAACCAAACCCACCCGCACCCTTTTCTTTATAACCCAAGCCAACGCACCCTGGTTGATTTTTCTGCCGAGCCAAACGCACCCTAATCGGTGCCGAAACAAACCAAACACAGCCCCTCGCTGCTAATAATAAACCGGACACACCCTTAGTGGCCCGAGAACGAAACCCACGCACCCATGGTGGTGGCGCGACTGAGACAGCCGGAGGGGGAAGAAAAACGCGAGTGGGGGCGAGTGACCTAGTAGGTCGAATAGATCGGGCGATGAGGAAACTTTTTGGGTTCGGCCGGAAAAGTCCGCCGTAAAAGTTTTTCGGCGGCGACAGCGAGGCGACGGTGGTGGCCGGAGGCGGTGCCGGCGGCGGCTGGTGGTGGGAGGATATTTGGACAGGGAGAGAGAACTAGTGAGTGTGTGTTTTTATATAACAAAAATGAGATTAAATGTTTTTAAAATTTATATTTATAATAAACTTTAAAATAAAAGTGGCAAGCCCCTCATAGTTTAGGGTTAAAAGTGTAACTTTTTAATATAGTTTTGATAAAAAGTGGTTCGGGACTCGTTTGAGCGACTTAACGGATGATTCGAGTCACGAAACTTGCGCCATTGTTTTTCAAATCATTTTTCTGATAAAAATGAGTATTCACTCGACTAATTTTCGTAAACGTTTTATAGAATTTATTTAAAACGTTTATTGTTTATTTTGTATATTTCCGATAAACTTTGTCCGTAAAAATAATCCTTTTACTCGAATATTTGCGTATTTAACAAACGTCACCGAATAAAATGTTAAATGATTTTATTTAATATTTTTATTAAATAAATAGTGATAACCAAAAATAAATTTGATTATTTTTGTGTCGGTACGCGTTGTGTTCAAAATTTTGCGAGGGCATTTCAGTCACCTTCTGACTGTTTTCGGGTCTCGGTCAAAACTAAAAAGTTGTCAGGAATGTCGTTTTACATCAAATTGCTTTAGAGTCCGAGTTGTGAAAACGTGGTTTAGCTGCTCGTTTTTGATAAATCAACCTAGGAATAACTTATATCTCCTTTAAAATTCCGAAAATTCTCGGATGTTACAGTACCTACCCCTTAAAGAAATCTCGTCCCGAGATTAAATTCGTGTTATCCGATTGTGTGGCCAGGGAAAGACTTAAGGTTTAATAACTCGTTCTAAACAAGACGCTGATAACTTTATTCAGCAAAATTCGGTGTTTCTACACTTCTCAATCTACCAAAAAATTTGGCTAGGTTTGTCCAGGATATTTAATCCATCAAAATGGGTATCTCAAAATATATCATTACAGATCTTATGACTAGTATCACCGCGTTATAGGGAAAGTCTCGTTATAGTAAAAACCTCAAGAAGAAGGTGTAGTCGCGTGAGTATGTTTGTATAAGTTTCTAAATGTCCGAGGACGAAGTCTCGTTTGTACTATCTGTAAGGTTCGATGATTCACATCAACGTGGCTTATGGATGTAAGTACCCAACTTACTTGGCAGTACTTAATTAATATCATGACTTAAATTGGTGTACTATTTGTCTGCAATGAGTAATTCAACTGAATACTATATCGACATATGCTTATCTTGTTTAAGGTGGGTTTCATCACTTAGTTGATAAAGTTTGTACAATCTGGGACCACTCCAGGACCCAACAACAGCAACCATAACGACGATAACTATAACAAACGGTGATGGGATGCAGAGGGTGAGGACCCTCCGAGAAACAATATCCCCAGAATAAAGTTCAATAAATGAGAGGAGCTCGCGGAAGAGCTTATGCGATAGACGGCGGATTATGGTACTCAGTCGTTAGTTCGATGAATCAGCTCCATTAGCTCAAGTGTGTAACAAGTCTGTTAGTTCCACGAACAGTTCGTGATCGCGAGGATTAGCAACGGCAAAAGTAATAACTTAAGAATGTGATCAGGCAGATCCAAGTGAGGCCTTAAGATTTTGCTGAATAGTAAGACATGATTGTGTTTCTAGACCTTTATAACGAATTCCGGTGATTATCGAGTTCATGTTCTTACTCGTCTCACATTGGATACCATTAAGCCCACTCATTTATAATTCATTATTTGCATAAAGAAGCGTCCTAATTTATGTAAATAATCAATTGATAAACTTATGGTTCGGTGATTTATAATTTATTTATTTAACTGAAGAGGCGTCCCAATCCTTTCAAATAAACAGATTATAAATCATCCTACTTAATAATTCCCGATGCAATACGCGTACCCACATAACTTTCAAGGTGATGGATGACATGACGATGCATGTGCTCTAATGAGTATGGGACGAGTGTTCCAAACTCGTCTTCGGAGACAGGGAGTAAAACTACCCAAAAATATCGACCTAGAGTTCAAGATAGGTAATGAGTACCTTGGTTAGAGTAACCCAGGTAAAAGTCTCGATGAACCAGTCAACATAGCAATTATCATATAAATCCTCCTATTACAAGTCCCGCCTATACAAGACTTGTAATACTTAGATTTATACATAATCCCATGTAACCAAAAATTATAACGGTCTTCGTGTAATACAATATAGTATAAAGCTATGAAGAAAATTAATGTCCTTAGAGACCATTGTTTAACTTACAATGCCCGAGGACGAAATGAAACCATTGTGCAACTCACAATGTCTAAGAAGTAAAATGAGACCATTGTATAACTCACAATGTCTGACGAGTAGAATGAGACCATTGTATAACTCACAATGTCTAGAACGGATGTGTAGACCATGGCAACTCACAATGTCTAAAAAGTTAAAAATGAGACACATTGAATCACTCACAATGTCTGAGGTATATTTTATAACCATTGTGCAACTCATAATTGCTTAAGAGATATAAAGGAGACCCATTGTATAAATCACAATGTTGTCGAGTAGATTGAGACCATTGGGCCACCACATTGTGTGAAAATATTCTTCGGTATTTAGTATAATAACTCTTTTATAAATTAAGCGTACGTTATACGCGTTAGGAATGCAAGCACTTCATAGAATATTATATTTATATTATATATGGTTGTCACGTAAGCACTTATGAGACGTAATGTAAGCACTTAAGAATTATGTAAGCGTCCCCCCCCTGTATCGACCCTCCCCCCATGCTTGAAATTTGTTCCGCCCCTCCCGATCGTGAATGCTCATCGGTTGTGGCGATAAAACGACTATCCCCGTTATAGGGTTAATATCCTCCTCTCATGCATCCTCGAGTTCCATCGCTATAGCACCACCGCGCGCTCTGCATACCCCCCCCCCCCCATCTGTAACACCTCCAAAAATTATGACAACGCAGCGGAACACTTGGGGTGCTACTTCATATTAATACACAGCGCTAGATACAAGAGACCGACTTTAAATGTGTCGTCTTGTAAAACAATCTCGTTGACCTTTGCTCATGAAATCATCCTCTTATCTAGAATAGTGGTGTCCCATAATTGCATCACGATGAATAGCGCTTGAAAGTGACACAACCGAGATTTTAATCATTGTAGAAATCCATCATCATGAATTCTTGTCAATTTAGACTCCAATGCACATCAGGTAATCCAAGCACTTAATTCACCTGAGAAAAACATGCTTAAAAATGTCAACATTAAAGTTGATGAGTTCATAGGTTTCTGTAAATATAAACGTTAGTTCCAATAAATGTATCAGCCCACTATATGATTACAGTGTCATATAAAAATGTTTTAGTGACTATGTCTCCTACAGTATCATAAAAAATGGTCGTGACATTTAAATTCAGTTATTGGACTTTCCAAAATGTACGTTATGTTTTTAGAAAATCAATTAGCTGGTAAAATATGCCTAAGACCATTTCAATCCCCATTTAGTCCAAAATGTACGTTATAAAAAGTTGGATACAATCATATCCAAGATGTATTGCTACTTTATTAGTGTGAATAAATCCATCATGATTACTATTACTCTAAGTTCACAACACCGAAACCTTAACCACAGTTCATGTTGTTACGTATTGTTACATGTGGTGGTGCCTTTCTTCCCAAAAGATTTACTAGGGTGGCCCTCTTCCCAAAGACCTATTGGGTGCCTCTTCCCAAAGATATACTGGGTACCTCTTCCAAAGATATACTGGGTGCCTAATTCCCCAAAAGAATACTGGGTTAACGATTACTAGCAATACATAGAAGTTAAAGTAATTGTACCCCTGTTAGAACAAGCTAATGTGTTCAGTCCCTAAATATCAGTCAATAATTGACAGCCTATTGTGTCCCCATGTGCGATATACATTTGAGAGTATAACCAAATTCTATAGCGATGTGGTTCACGGACCAACAATTTAAACAAGCTATTGTATCTCCTTGCGACGGTGTAATAAATGGTATATAAACCAAACAGGTAATCAACCATGTAATGCGTTGTAAACATGTATGCAGAGAGTTGAAAAATAGCCCGGTAAACGAGTTTATTCAAAACACGTAATTGAATTTATAACAGCATGTTCTCACCCAAAAAATATATGTAAAACATGTAAAACGTGGAGGCTATGGAAACTCTCCTTGCTGCTTAAAGATCCCCAGATTGATAGGTAGGCATCTAGTATGCACATCTCGATGTGATGGGTGGTGAGCGTGTGAAGCGGCTTTCCGCGATCAAGAATTTGCAACTAATCTTAACGGTTAAGAATCCACTTGCTAGGATATAAATTTGGGTTTCCCGCATGAATGGTTACATCAACGCTTACACGTGATGAAAGATTTAGAAATTTAACGTTGAAATGGTTTGGTGGTTGGTTAAATAAATAAATTAAATATACGCAAAGTGTGTAATATATATTCTTTATATATTACTTATGAAAAATACCCTCATATAATTCCTATCGTGAATTATATAACAAAGACAATCAATTCAAAGATTAATGAAAAGTATAATATACCTTGCATTAAGTAATTTTATAATAAGTTGTGGAATAAATTATTTAAAACCAATTTGTTGGCAACAAACCCATTTAATTAATGAAATAGCTTTGTACAAAGGTTGACACACGTCTTATCGTTATGAATTATCATACATGTTGTAAACAGTTTATAATCATTATAAAATATAAATAATATTTTGTAAAATATATTTCGTTCTTTGACGGGTTGCGCCTAAAACTTTTCGTCTTATTGTAAAAGTATAGTTTTCGTTCGTCGTCAAGTTATGATGTAGTTATATTTTGATATATCTTTAAAATATAACATAGTCCTTTTATCGGTTTCTAAAAAGGATAGCAGTTTTAGTGAACCATTAATAATTATGGAAATTTATATAAAATTTCATCATGACTTTCCTGTTTATCTAACGTTTTCCCTTAATCGATATATATTGCAAAATATTCGCGTGTTTCAATATTTCAAATGCCCACGTGTTTTAGATATAATATATATATATATATTGTTATTATATCTAAACTAATCAAAACATTAAATATCATATTCATTTAACCATTTAACCACCATTGTATATCCGGTTTATAATTTATATATCTCGTGTTATGATTATTCGTCAAGGTATAAATCAAACAAACCCTTGTTGATCCCCTTGTTGATCTTTGAGCTAAACCAAACGCACCCGTTTGGCAAATCGGCCAAACCAAACACCCCCTTTTGCCTAAAACCCAGATCCAAACGCCCCTTGTTGGGCTGCCATAAACCAAACAGCCCTCTTCGGCTGTTAAACCCACGACCAAACGCACCCTTATGTTGTTTTTAATATCTAACGCACCCCTTTTGTTGTTAACCCTAAACCAAACACCCTCTACGTTTTCTGCACATCCAAACGCTACCCTAATCTGTACAAAACGCTACCCTAATCTGTTGTTTATGTTAACCCCAAACGCACCCTTGTTGGTGATCTCAGACCCAAACGCACCCTATGTGGTGTCAATATCAAACCAAATGCAGCCGTGTGCGGTAACAGCCAACCCAACGCACCCTTATGGGTGGGCTGTTAAGCCAAACGCACCCTTGTAGGCTGTTTAACAGCCAAACAAGCACCCCCCTGCTGCCATGAAAACCAACGCACCCTTGGGGTTGTTACCCCCAAAACCTTGACGCATCATAGTCTGTATAACAACAACGAAACACACCCCCTTTTTGCGCTACCAAAACGACGCACCCTTGTCGGGGTGGTGGTAGTTTGGTTTGTCCACACAAAAAACGCTACCTTTCTCAGGTGGTTTTTAAACCAAACGCACCCTCCCCAGGTACTGACCCGCATAACCCCAAGCACTCTCGGTGTTGTAAAC
This sequence comes from Tanacetum coccineum, assembly GCA_026074375.1. NCBI lineage: Eukaryota > Viridiplantae > Streptophyta > Magnoliopsida > Asterales > Asteraceae > Tanacetum > Tanacetum coccineum. Next base: position 25,284 of record BQNB010066328.1, read on the forward strand.
AGCCAAACGCACCGCTGCGGCTTACCCGAAACCCAAACGCACCCCTTGGTCGTTTATTCAGTTTAATAACCAAAAACAACACGCCCCTTCGTGGCTGTTACACCGAAACAAACGCACCTCGGTGCTATTTACCACCACCCTGACGCACCCCCTCGGTGGAGGTGGTCGCGGTGGTGCTTGGCTGTGGGTGACGGTGACGGGGCGTGGGTGGTTGATTGTCGGCAGTGGTGGTGTCTGGTATGATGACGAGGAAGGTGGTGGACGATCGAGTTGATGATGGTGATGATGGCATGAAAAATGATGATCATGCTTGATGATGATTAATGGACTGGTGGTGTGTTGCTGTGGTCGTGAGCGAACATGAGCAGGTGGTAAGTTTTAGGCGCTTGTGGTGGCGCGTGTTATTGGGGATCGAGTAGATCGTTGATGCGGTGCATCTTTGGTGTTAGCAGAAAATACTCGCGGGAAAAGTTTTCCGGGGACGGCGGACATGGCGTTCGGTGGTCGAGTGGTGGCTGGCGGTGCCAAATCAATATGGTGGGGAGTGAGGAGTAATTTAGAATTGTGTGTGTATAAGTTTGTGTTGGAATTGAAAATTAAATACTATGTAAACTGTTCCTATTATAATAAATAAAAATTTATAACTTGAAATGAAATACCCATCTTAGTCTAGGGTTCTTTTGCCCCGTTCTTTTTTTAGTTTTAGTTTTGAATAACTATCGATTCGGGACTCCCCGTATTGAGAGAACTTAAGGATGATTCTTCGCTACGAAACTTGCGCCATTGTTTTCTAAATCATTTTTCTGATAAAAATGAGTATTTACTTGATAATATTTCATAAATATTTTTTATAAACGTTTATAAAAATAATCTGTTATTTATTTATGTTGAAAACGGTTACGCCTTGTCCGAAATAAAAAATGGATTTCAACTCGAAATATTCGCGTTTCAACAAAACACTTTTAATTAAATTGCTAAGTGTATTTTTATGAAAATTTGTTATTTAATAAACGTAGATAATTAAATATAATTTAATTATTTTGTGTTTCTAAAATCTTGCGAGGCTATTTCAGTTACTTCTGACTGTTTTCGGGGGTCTCGGTCCAAAATTAAAAAGTAGTCAGAAAATGTCGTGTTACATCAAATTGCTTTAGAGTCCGAATAATGAAAACGTGATTTAACTACTCGTTTTTGATAATTCAACCTAGGAATAACTTACAGTACCCCTCTTGTATCCATGCTTCTCTAGGAATGTTGATAGAGTAGCATACCAAGCTTTAGGAGCTTGATGCAATCATACAAAGCTCTTGACCTTCCTTATATACTTTCTTAGGGTGTTCAGGTATCAACAAAAGCAAGGAGGTTGTGTGACATAAACATCTTCTTCTATAGTGCATACAGAAAAGGTACTTTTTATCATCCTTTTGGTATACTATGAACCCCATTAAATGAGGCAAAGGCTAAAAATAACCTGATGGCTTTTCTATTCTTGCCACAGGAGCAAAAACCTCATCATAGTCAATACCTTCTTCTTGTGTGTACCCTTGGGCCACCAATCTTGCCTTATTTCTGACAACCACTCCTCTTTCATCTCTTTTATTTCTGTAGACCCATTTAGTACCAATAACCTTCATTCCGTGGCAGGCTAGACTCAGCTACAACGATATCCCATACTTGTTGCCACATGATTTGTACAACTCTCTTGCATGGCTTGAACCCAACTGTCATCTTGTAGAGCTTCAGAAATCTTTTTAGGTTCCTCCTGAGATAGAAAACAAGCAAATAAACAATGTTGTTGATCTTTATGATTGTTTCTTTGCTGCTTTTGAATAAAGCTGAAAAGTGCATGAGCTCCTGATTTTTGTTGCACTTTGCTTCTAGTTTGCACAGCTGACTTAGGATCACCAAGAATTTGACTTTTCGGGTGAATATTGAATCCTAAGTGTGGAGTAGGGATCTACTTCAATTTTGGTGGGTAGGCTGTTGAATCAGTTATCTACGCATCTCTTCATCATAAGATGCTTCATTAACAATTCTTGTTTCAGACTTGTGAAAGATTAGGCTCTGGATAGGTGAATCATAAGGATCAAAAACTTACCAGTATTAAGATGGCTCTACTCCAGTATTAACTGAAGGAGTACTGGTAGTGGTGTTTTCAGATACTTTTCCTAAATGCTTTAGAGCAATTTCTTCCAACTCTCTTCTAAATGCTAGAATCTTAGGATTATCTTCTGAAGTGTCAATAGAAGAAGCCTTCTTCGCTTGTTGAAGTTCTGTCAAGATCTCTTCTTTCTTTGAATTTGTGGAAGATTTCCTTGATTCAGCTATCTCTTCAGTATTCCTCACAGTTGAAGGTACAACAATAAGCTCTACTTCCTCATCTTTTTCCTCAGAGGCATTAAAACTTGGAGTTTGTGAAGTACCTGCACTGTTAGTTACTTCTGAAGTACCTGCATGTTGGTTAGCTTGATTCTCCATAGATACAGGAATATAGTTCATAGAATCAGTAAGATAATCAATATCAAACATCCATCTATACCCTACTCCTTTGACATTGGGTTTATCTTCAAGAAAATTAACATGCAGATTTACTTCTACTCTTTTGGTTACTAAATTATAAACCCTATAGGCTTTGCTATTTAGAGAGTAACCAACTAAGAATCCCTCATCAGATTTTCCATCAAACTTGCCAAGTACACTAAGAGTATCTAAAATTGTAACATGACACCCAAAAGGTCTTATGTAGCTAATAATTGGTTTGTGGCCAAACATTTTGTTTTGAGGTTTTGTCACTCTTACCTTATTAAAAATATAGCAAGCAGTACTAACTGCTTCTGCCCAAAAAGTGGTTGGTAAAAGAGAATCTGCTAGCATAGTTCTAGCAGCCTCAATTAGGGTTATGTTCATCCTTTCAGCAACTCCATTTTGTTGTGGAGTTTTGATTCTGGCATGCTATACTCTGTTTATTCCCTTATTCCCACAATTCAAGCATATCTCTATTCTTAAATTCAGTGCCATTATCTGATCTAATGATTTTAACCCTATGACTAAGCTGGTTTTCAATCTGCCTAATGAAGTTCTGAAGAATGCCACTAGTTTCATCCTTAGAGGCCAAAAAGAATACCCAACTAAATCTGGTACAATCATCAGTAATTACAAGGCAATAACTTGCATTGAATAGATCTTTTACAAAGTAGGACCAAAAAGATCCATATCAAGGTGTGTAATGCTTCAGATTTATTAATCTTTGTAATTTGGCCTTGCAGGAGGCCCTGTGTTGTTTACCTTTATGGCAGGCAACACATGTATGGTCATTTTTGAAAACCTTGGAAGGTAGACCTCTTACAAGGTTTCCCTTCACAAGTTTGTTTAGATTTTTAAAATTGATATGACCTAACCTTCTGTGCTAATAATTAAGATCCTCAAATTGGCTTAGCAATCAAACAGGCAAACCTTCTTGCAGAGAAGTGTCTTCATGCAAAACTGTACATATTGTGATGTCTATGGACCTTAAAAGTATCGCTTTTCATTAGGCATCTTAAAGTCAGAAGACACAACAAGACATTCCAAGTTACAGTAAAAAAACCTTGTGTTTGCTTATCACATATTTTGTGATATAGAGAAAAGGTTAAAATGCCCTAATTCTTTTCAAAAAGCACACTGTCAAAATCTAAATTCCAAACTCTTATTTTTCCCTTTAACAGATAGTAGCCTTTCTACCTCCAAAGGAAAACAGATCCGCCAATAATTCTTCAAAATCATCCAGTTGATCCTTGTTACCATGTCATGTGCCAGAGCATCCACTATCCAAATATACCTCTATCGACCATGCTCTTCAGTGAGATATCCGCACATGAAAAAGAGAAAATTAAGTTCTCTTTAGGGACCCAGGCCTTTTTCATGCCTTGGGTCTGCTTGTTGGACCTATTAGCATTCACAGTTTCTAATAAAAGTTGTCACTGTCACAATTGGAGTTTAGTTAAAGGTCCTCCATTAAACCTGCTGAGGTCTTAACAGCAGATCCCCAATATTCCCTTACAGCATGAAATGGAGACATTTGTGTTGTACTTTTGCAAAGGGCTCAACAGCTGAATATGATTTAAAAAAAATGCCCTCTTCGATTAAATTGATTCACTTGTGGTCTTTTAGGACTATTTGATGTTCTGGTAGGTACTGGCTGTCTTAATCTAACAGTATTAACATTAGAACTACCAGTATTAACTATATGCCTAATAGGATTAATATTTGTCCTACCAGTATTAATATTGGGCCTAACAGATATAATGTTTGTTCTTCCAGCATTAATTTGTACTGAAACTAGAACAAGTATTATTAGCATGATTAACCCTGTTTTGCATGGTCCAACTGGTTATTTGCCACCCCATTTAACCAGATATTAAACACCCTTTGTTTCTTAACCTCAGCCTCTCTTGCCATTTTCTTTTCATAATAGTCCCACAATCTTTTAATCAATGACTTAGACTTCCACAAACAAAACATTTCTTCTTGTTGAAAGAGTACCCTTCCCTAGTTCTCTATCCATCATAGCATTCAATTCTTTCTATTAACTTTAGTGTTGCTTAATCTTTGAATTGGTTTTGACAGGATTTTTATGTGTGAAACATAACTAGATTCAACTTCTTTTGATTTTGGATCAGACATACTTTTTTCATTTGATGTAATAGGTGTAGACACATACACTTCTGGAGGTACACTTGAAATCTCAGATTCAGAGTCAACAAAATGTTCAGAGGTAGTTCCAATAGATCCTGCATTGTCATTAATTTGACAGGTAGAATATTCACTGGATCTATCATCTAATACATTGGGTTCATGCTCTTGAGGTCCCTTTTTACCATAAACATATAAAGACTCATCAATTTCTTCTTGTGGTATAGGAGTATAATCTCCACTTAAGGGATGTGGAACACCTTTAAAATCATTAGTCTTTGTAAATCTACTGTACAAAGGTTTTCCAACTGAATCCTCTTTTGAACAATTAAAAACAGAAAAATTCATTTCCTCCTCATAACTTAGAACCTCATTGTTTGATTGTATTTCAAACCCTAAGCCAACTTTACTATTTGAACTCATGCCAGAATTAATTAATCTCCAAAGATTCTTGGAAGAATCTTTCCATGAATCTAATGTTTTCTACAATTGTTCCTTTTCTTTTACAGCTTTCATTCCTATTCTCCTATATCTTTTAAGCTTTTCATCTTTTGCATATATTTCATTTGCTTGAAATGTAAGCTGTTCATTTAGAGATAATTGCTGCTTTTGAAAAGTAACAATTTGAGCTTCTAATTTCTTAACAGCTAGAGTATAGGCAAGTATTTTTGCTTCTTGTTCACCTAACTGATTCATTTGTTCATCACACAGTGTTTTAAGCTTATTATATGAATCAATGCAAGTTTTAGAACACAAAGATATCTCATTGCTTGAGCTGATAGCCATAAGCGCATGATTTGTTTCTTCAGCTTCAGTATGTTCTCCCCAATTGACAATCATATCATCCATTGTCAGCTAACCCATCTGATTCTTCTCTTGCTTCCCAACTTCTTGATGTTGATAGAATGAGTCTCTCTTCTTCTTTCCATTATGTGTCCCCTTTGCTGTACATTCTCTAGCAAAGTGACCAGTGTTGTGACAATTGAAACATTCAAGCTTCTTTTTGTCAAAACCAACAGGTGTTTTTCCATCCACGCAAACTCTCCTTCCTGTTTTCTTATAGAACTTCTTCATTCGAATAGCAATCATTGCTATCTGCCAGTTTATGTCCATCTCTTTAATGTCCACATCATCAATCTGTTCTAGGTCTTCATGAAGCAAGTCCAAATCTTCAGATTGTTTAGCAAAGAGTGAATAAATAACTTCATTAGCGAAACCAGCAGGAACTTCTCTTTCTTGAATATTGTTTGAAGAAGTAGGAGTATAAGTACTGTAGGCACTAGTATTACCAGACTTAACCTTGTTAGTACTGCTCTTGCTGTGTGAAACAAAAGCAACGTTTTGAGCACTTGCAGATGATTTCGAGGTACTTGTGAGTTCTTGCTCAAAACCCTAAGGTTATTATACAAGTCATCAATGGACAAAGTGTCAACATTTGGTTTTGGTTCTCATTGTCATTGCCAGATTTGACCAAGCTAGGGGAAAAGATCTAAGAAACTTGTGATTTGCATCCTCATTTGATAATTCAGAACCATGGGCTTCCAACTGTGAGAGTATTTGTTAGAACCTGTCATATCCTTTTTCCAACCCTTCTGAACTGGATATAGAAAATGCTTCAAACTGTTGTTTTAGAACAGCTTTCTGCATCTTCTTTGAATTTGCATTACCTCCAAACCTAGTCCTGATGGCTTCCCAAATCTCTTTAGCATCATCCATTCCATGAAATCTTCTCAGATGTTCCTTGGGAATTGCCATAAGTAAGATGGTTCTAGCCTTCCTCTCCTTTTCAACAGCATGAATTTATGCAGCAGATACTGGTGGAAGTATTCTAACAACACCATCTTTTCCAGTTGAGATTCTCTTCTTTGAATTTCCATTCTGAATTACCTTCCAAACATCATTATCAATATATTCAAGGTAATGCTCCATCTCCATAGCCCATATATCATACTCCTCCTTCTTTAGAATTGGGAGTTTGATATTTGAAATAGTGGTTGTTGTAGGAGTGAGTTGTTGTTGTTGTTGTTTTGGTTTATTGGTTGCAGTACCACTGTCTGATGCTTCTTCATGGTATGATGCTTCATCATCACTAAGATGTTGAGAGTAATCATCATTAGCAGGTTGAGACATTTTTCTAGATCTGAAAGTGATTGTTTGTGTTCTTGTGATTCTTCTTATTCAGAGTCCCTCTAGAGGCTCTGATACCACTTGTAGGTCCAAAGTCTTGGATCTGATTAGCCTTTTGTAAGCCAATAGTTAACTTGAATAAATCCAAATCAACTATAAGAGAGACAATGACTATGAATACTATGTGCTAATGCGGAATCTTAACACAAGTACTAAGAAGAACAATTGTAAAACTAACTTCGTATATTGCTATTGATTTCTATTAGGTTTGGATGCCCCAAACACTATGCCGTAGAGTTCCTTTTATACACCCAAGGAAACCCTAATAGGCTTTACAAACGTGTGAAAGGATAATGCATATCCTTTCCTAAGATATCTCCTAAGATATCTCTAAGATAACTATTATAACTATTCTGTTACATAAACAGACTTAACTACCAGGCCAGTACTAACTATAGTACTGCCAGACTTAACTTAGTACTGGCAGACTTAACTACGTCTACCAGACTTAACTCTATAACTACCAGACTTAAGTCTGTTTACAATAATTCCTAACAGCCGGGTCAGCCCGTTAAGATATTTGAAGACAACCTTAAAAGGTTTTATATCAATAAAAACCCAAGGTCCATTTAATTAAATCATGGCCCAACACTTAACCTAAGGCCCAACCAAAGATAACAGCCGTTAGCCCACACCCTATAACCCTTTTATATTGTTAGTCCTTAAGGACTAACATTGTTAGTCCTTAGGACTAACACATTTAGTCCCTATAACCTTAAACCCTTTACACCCCACATCCTTTCCCCTAACCCCGTTATAAGTTAAACCCAACAGTACCCAAAATCTCTTTTCCCGCCAAACCCAAATACTATTCACCGTCACTTTCATTCACCCCTGCAACCCGACAAAACCAAATCAACCCCACCTTAACCCTACCTCTCACAACCTGACAAAAGAAGATTGCCACCATGGCAATCCCATGAAGACCCATTGGTTGATTGGACATGGAGATTAATCAAGGGCTAGGATCAAGAACTTGGAGAACAAGAAAATTGAAGGGCTATGATGAAGCTTTTGAAACCTCTCACACAACAAGCACAACTAGCACACCCTGTGCCTTAGTTTTTTTTTATATAAATAGATTAGGATTTTCATTGTAACAGGAAGAGTAGTTTTAGTGTAATTTTAGGAGTAGTGTAGGATTATGCTTATTTTACTTTAATTTGTATTTTAAATTCAAGCTTTGTAACTTTTTTAATATTAATGAAAATTTTAGTTTTAAGTCAATCCTTTTAATCTGTTTTATCCTAATGCAATTTAGCCTTAATCTGTTTTTAAGACATTTCAATAAGCTCATACAAACTTTGTTTAATCTGTTTTCATTAAGTTTTTCAAACTGTTAAGTATTTAAGCTTACTTCACCAAAAATCACCCCTCAATTACCTCAGCTACTTTTTGGATGATAAGCCAATATTGGACGGGCTTATGGACACTACTAGCTTGTCTTTGACAAGCTAGAGCTTGTAGACAAAGCTCTAAAGAAGCTTATTACCCTTGTTTTGTGCAAAGGGAATTGTAAGTTTCATTTTTCAAGTTTTAGCTTATTTTACTGTTTGCTTATTTTACTGTTTGTTGCTTATTCATGCCTTGTTATAGTTTAAATTTACTTTGTTCATGTTTTAAGTTAAAACTGTTAGTTATATTCACTTAAAACTGCTTATCTGTTTAGCTTATTTTAAAGTGCTTATTAGTTGTTGCAATTTGCTTATTAGTGCTTAATATTGTTAGTTTATAATCTGTCTTTAAAATTCTTGGCTTATTTCAGTTTGAATAACTTTTAAAATGAATTATCAATACTTAAAGGGGTGTTTGGGTTAAGAAGGAAAATGGGTCAAAATAAGTGTTAAAACTGTTTGGGTCATTAATCCAACTTTAACAAGCCTTTTTAAGTTGTGTTAATCTGTTTTTATAAGTTTTTCAAGTCTTAAAGTGAGTTTTATGGTTTTGTCTATAAGTTGTCTAAATTTGTGGTGTTAAATCACTTTAGAATAGCTTATTTGATAAGGACTTTGAAAACAGATTTTAAGAGTTGGTTTTGTGTTGTTTATGGTGTCAAAATGCAGTAGATAAGTGTTGGTTAGATTTTCTTTTGTCACTTTTGTTTTGGTACAAAATCTGTCAAGGTCATTTTATGTTTTAAAAGGTCCACTTTTCAATCTTAAAATTAGACTAGTTAAAATTAGTTCTAGGTTATGAAATTCATAATATAAGCTCATTGGTTTATAATCTCAATATGTTTTATCTTATTTTGGGTTTTAGTTTTCATATAACAGCTTAAAATCAAGGCTGCAAAAGCCATTTTGTCATTTTAAAACCTTTGAAAAAAAACCAAAATCATAATGTAAATAGCTTTTTCTTTTGCCTTTTTGTTAGGAAATATTGTAAAGTACTGCTGACAGATAACGAAGTACTGTTAGTGATATTAAAGTACTGATCATTATGTTAAAGTACTGTTAGTTATAGAAA